>LXHY01000100.1:0-107156 GCA_002093855.1 Fusarium praegraminearum
ACTATTAAATTACTGATCACTTCTTATTAGCTGGTTACTAGACTAGGTAGACTATAACAGAAGAAACCATCAAGTTCATTCCGTTCCATCTTGAAACTTTCTATATAAACTTGGAGAAACAAGGGGAAATTGTGTGTAACTGTAGAGGTCTCTTGGCGCTGCGTCGCGCCTGTCTCTGAAACATCGTTTATGTCGCAGATCCAGGATCAAACATTTATTGCTGACCATGATTCGATTACTTATCGAGAGGCGCTAAAAATTAAAGTTGACAGGGCTCAGGGGGTAGCTACTCAGCGCTCCCTATTCTCCTCCAGGTGCCTGCCAGATTCTAAACTCTCCATGGTATCAACTCTACTTCTCCTCCCAGATCCTCCAAGCTTCATCAACTCGAGTCCATTCGTGATACTCTCTTCGCCTCTAATCAACAGTCCAATTTCACCAGGATGGAACCAGTTCATCCAGACGAGGACGAAGAGCATCAGCATGCCGTCGAATACAAACACCCATACTTCGCTGTGCATCAAGTGTCCGTCGTTGCCCTCGATAAACTCGATTACTCTGAATAGACTGCGCACCCAGATCAAAACGCCTGTCACATACAGCGTTGCGAGATATGTCTGCCATCGGACCTGGATCTGTGATGAATTCGGTGTCGGGGCGCGCAACATGCGTACGTGGAAGATGGCGCTGACGATGATGAAGCAGCCAAAGAAGAAGAGTTGGACGAAAAGACCTCCAACAATCATCTTTTCACCCATCTTGTTCATATCTTCAATAGCCATGAGACCGCCACCTACAGCAATTGTCAGCATTGGATCCGATAAACCCTCCCAACTTGCGCCATACCGGATGATTGGAGCATAAACGATGCTACATCGCCAAACACAAAGAGCTTGGTAAGCCACTTGAGTGGAATCAGCGAATGATGCTCTCCATCAGTCAAGAGAATGATTCTCCCCAGAATCATGTAAATCGAAGCTGCAAACAGTGCTGGCGCGATGAGAATCAGGACACTCTGCATGATGTACGGCCCCATTGACCAACAGCCCGGTTCTTGATTCGAATTCAAGACTCGTCCGATATATCCGATAACCTCAACTAAATCCACAAAATTAGAACATATCTTCATATCGACATGTAAAAAGGTACAACGTACAGACTCCGCCCACAACCAACGGTATCAAGTACCATGTTCGAGTTCGCCAAAGTTGCAGCACATGCAACAGCGTCGTTATCGCGAAAAGAACCACAAAGACAATGTTGGCTTCTTTTGAAGGTACAAATCGATAAAATGCCCACATGGCATTTTCGTAATCGGGGTTGCAGTCCATGGCTGCGATGACTAGGTTCGTTTCGGTATTTAACTTAACAGCAGAAAGTGAAAAGATCGGCAATTAAGAATGAATAATAAATACAGCTGGACGAGGTGCTAACCATCAAAAGCACTGAAGAAGCAAGTCAAAGCTCAATGAGTAATCTAGAAGAGCATATCCGATCCAAGCAGTCAACATGGCTTCTTTATAAACAATTCTACCAAATACAACACAATACTTAACATTTCTATACGCGTACGTGTTGGTGAGTTATCCTTCTTAGTGAAAAAGGTGATGCTCCTAACCGTAGTAAAACCAAAATTCAACAGTAACTATACGCGTATTCATCTCAGACAAAGAATACATAGCCTACCTAGCCAACTCTATCTCTATCTCTATCTCTGATTGGGCTTGGATTTAAGAAATCTGCCGTTGCTCTCCGAGTCAACTTAGTGCGTAATGATAGCTGAGCCTCAATCTTAAACGTCCAATACACGATCTTCACGGTGTAACCTTTACTACAACAAGACTAGCGGAGCCGAGTACGCGTACCGAAGCTCATCCTTACGAGTATTCGCCTCGGATTCGGACTCGCTCTTATTCATCTCGCCCTGCTTTCCCCCGAGTCCCATGTGAAAAGCTGATCCTCAGTCTGAACCACTCTCTTGTTCCTGTTTTCATCGTAGTCGCATTTCCACTTCCATCACCATCTTATCCGAACCCGCGGGTTTGAAAACCAATCGCATGAACTAATGGCTTCTCGAAGAACCCATACCAAGTCTCGCACAGGCTGCTTGAACTGTAAGCGACGCAAAGTCAAGGTTCGTATAAGATACCACCGCACTGTCTATTCTTTCCACTCGTAAACATAACGGTTGAATCATTTGTAGTTCGGCCAAAGAACTAACCATAATAGTGCGATGAAGCTCGCCCTTCGTGCTTCCACTGTACAAGGCATGGCGTGGAATGCAGTCTATCCTCGTCATCTTCTGTCATTGACACGGATGAAACCTACTCGCCCAGTCTGCCAAATCTGACGTCTTCAACACCTAAATCCCTCGACAGTCATCATGTTGACTCTCCCCATTACTTCCAAGATTATAATCACCCCAGTCCCACTGACCAAATTGCCCCCTTTCCTCCCCATGAGCTTTGGGCTCGCGATTGCGAGTTGATGCACCACTATTGTACTGTGACCGCCGAAAGCCTGTCCATCCGTAAAGACCTGAAATATGTCTGGTCCGTTGCCATCCCAAGACTAGGCTACCAAGATCCTTTCGTCATGCATGGAATTCTTGCCATTGCCGCCGCTCACAAAGCTTACATGCTTCCTGCCAGTCGAAAGACATATCTCCCATTGGCCGACTATCACCAGACCCTCGGCTCTGAGGGTTATCGTCGCTATCTTCAACATTTCGATTTATCCAATTGGATGCCTGTCTTTGGTTTTGCATCAGTCGTTGTCTTGCACATGCTGACTCTTCCCATGCGCATGGAAAACCGTGTGCTTGAGAGTCCCATCACCAACATCATCGAGGTAGCTGGCCTGATAAGGGGCATCAGAACAACACTGGAGCCGGTCTTGGGACGTGTAGTCAAAACTGAGTTTGCTCCTGTCATCTTCGGGATCTGGATGCTTGATCCTGATAAAGAAGCAGAACGGTAACGACACACCCGCCCTCCAACCCCGTACCAACACAAGTTTGACTTTCAACACAGATATCCTAATCTTGATAACTCGGCTCTGCCTAGAGATACATGGACCTCTCTCCGGAGGCTTCGCGCTTTTCAAGAAGCTGACATTCCTGCCACTGGTCTGCAACATTATGCAGAGGCTTTGGACGAGCTTGAGACCTCTGTTAAGCTCTTCGCTGCCGCTGGGGTGCAATCTGAGTCTGGTGCCGTCCAATTCTGGTTGTATTCTGTCCATGATAGCATTCTACTCGATCTTGCCGCACACAGGCCTCATGCGCTTCTCATTTTCGCTTATTATCTCGTGCACTGGGCAGTCCTCGAGAGAAGATTTTGGTTTATGAGGGGCTGGTCTCGACAACTAATAGCCAAGATAGAGGAAGGTTTAACCGGCCAACCAATGTTCCTTGAGATGTTGAATTGGCCCAAACAAAAAATTGCTGAGGCTCTTGCGTATGCATAGATATTATGGAATCAGTGTACCAGTGTTTTCCGAGCGGTCCGACGTTTTCAACTTCGATTATTCACTTTCCAGCTGAAAATGTTCGTGAAATTCGGAAATTAATCAACCACCGTGTGATTATAGTTCCTCTTCTATGGAATAATACTCATTACTAGTTGATATCAACTGCAAGGGGGCCCAGGGGGTATCCCCTTCTGAGTTTCTTATCATCTGCCAATACGCCTCTCGACAAGCAAGAGGGTAGTCTTCTGATATCCCAAAGTCGTGCGGCTTGCCTGACATGTTGCCTGTCTCTCTATATCCATCTTCGGGGATATTCTGGGATACATTGGAAAAGCCGCGTTTTCTGGTGGAAGATGAATAAGTTCGGTCGTCGGATACATTCCCGGCTAGTTCTTCTGGAGCAGTGTCAACATCTTGTAGAATGCCCTCCAACTGTGCAACAGGGGCGTCGCTAGCTTTACGCGCTGATAAGTTCTCGGATAGTGTGTTCAAGTCGCCTGGCTGCTCTGGATCGAGATTCGTCTCCTCTTGGTAGCCGCTCGCTTGGGTGTCCAGTAAAAGGCTCACAAAGACAGGTTCGAAATTACCGGGCCTTTGTTCTTTAAGATCCTGGGGTTCGTGTTTGGGTGAGCTTGGCGCGGGGTCTGAGTCAACAGTCGCTTGACTGGCATGTTGTTGATCCTGGCTGCACAATGCGTTCTTAGCAGCTATGACTTGCATGACTCTATCATGTTCGAATATCTTGCTAGAACAGAATTGCCCGAATAATGATCCGATAGTAGTTCCTGGTGCATGTCAGCTACGTCGAGAGTAGTAATTCCACATAACTTACGATTTCTGAGCCATTCAGCAGTATTAACGGTGCATGGCCATACATCTTTCGGGCGGAAGGCTTGAACAAAGTGACACAGCTCTGGCAATGAAGAATGCCTCGAGTAAGGGAAGTAGATCGTCTTGGGCAAAGCCTCCTCATCAACAGACTTCTGGTTCTTGTTGTTCTTTCTCAGCTTTTGGACAAGTATGGCGATAACTTCCTTGGCCGAATTTGTACTCAAAGTGTCAACATCCCAGTCCAGGGGTATGTTTCGACCGGTCGAGACTAGCTGTTCTAAACCCTCCCGAAGCATGTTTGACTTGTCAGACGAAGTAACGGATGAGGAAAGGGCCCTATAAGAGGTTAGCTCGGTCCAACAAGGCCGATATAAAGTACGAACACATCGAAAAGGGCGGCTAAGCTGGCTTGGTCCACGAATTCAAGTTCTGCCTCTTGTTTAAAGTCATCTCCACCTCCTCCAACTCCTACCTCAGCCAAGTCCTTTCCTTCAGACAAATGTGCGATTATAGGCTGGATCGAGACTGTTGTTACCTTTGACGCCACTTCACAGATGTTTCCCCTCTCGCAGCTGTGTAAGCGTACGTTTGTATCTGAAGTCAAGCATCCTGGATGTGGTGTGTTGCCACACATGTGGCCAGTCAAGGCTGGCGATTCAGGGGTCAGATGCACATCCGCCTCGAATTGGGACTTGGGGTTTCTTGATTTAAGGGAACCGTATATGCGTAGTTTATAATCGTCGACGTGTATCTGTTGGTGTCAGACTAAAGTTGGCCTAAATTGCATCATTTAACTTACTTTCGACTTGAGTGCTTTGGACAGTGCAATCCAGACGTCCTCATAGCCGTAAGTCCAGGCTTGAAAGTGAAAGACAGTATCTTTCGGGTACTTTGAGATCTTCTTTAATAACTCGGTTATGCCCTGAGCCTTTGTCTCGAATGGAACATCCTCAGTGAAGGACGTATCAAGGTAGATCTTATCAAGGGTTTTGAGACCCGATGTATACTCGACAAGATTAGGGTTTCTAGCAATCGCATTGACGAACCATGGCTCGCTTCGAATGTCTCCGGTGTATAAGATGGCTTTACCATCACCTTCCACCACTATTCACTCAGTCAGTAAATTTATGAGTGATCCACGGCTTCTTCCTTACGGAACATGACAGCCCCAGGACAATGGTTGGCATCGAAGAGCGTCACCTGAATTTCTTGTCCGGGGCAAAGCTCAATAGATGAAGGAGTTTCGAGTGGAAAGGGTTTCTATCGGCATCGGTATCGTATTCCAAAATGATCGGAGTAGCCCTTACCAATACTTTGCTAAGATGTTTAAATGTTTGTTGTCTGGCTTCCAGAACGCCTTTCCCATAGTTGATTCTGCACGGGTATCTCTCAAGGCGCAGAAGGATTTCTCGAGTCGCCGCTGAGCAATATACACTTTTGGTCTCTCGTCAGCCCAGTAAATCAAGTGGAATTGGATTCTTACAATGGAGAGCGTAGACTCTCCAGTCCCGCCAGATGGTCACTGTGAACATGGCTTAAGAAGCAAGCCAGTGGCGGTTGAGCATCTGCACTCCGACGGAAGAAGTCGACTGATATTTATTTATTAATATTTCCATGATTCAAAGTCACGACTCAAACTCACTTCGTATGTCTGGAAATTCAGAAACGATTCCATTAAACGTCGACATTGATGATAGCAACTAGAAGCTCCAGTGCTCACCGAAAAGCGAACAAATAGCAGAACAAAGGACAAATGCAGGAAGTGTTCGAGAACACAAATAAGCTTCCACTATGGCAACTTAAGTTATAGCTTGTTATTGTGTTCGGGTCATGCTTTCGTTCGAGAGACTTGGAGGTTGCTGACGAGATGTGTGTAGGGGAATGAAAGAGCTAACTTGGTGGGGTTGGGTTAGTGAATTCCTTCACTTTGGCAGACGCACCTGTACAGTCCATGCTTTCCTCCAACTGCCACGCCGGAGACGTGAGACAGTGGACAACATCAAAGCAATAATCACATTCCCTTGAACTTCTTCCTAGCTCCAACCTTTGATGGAAATATTTTATTCGATAGGTACATTCATCGCAAAATCTACACGGTCGAGTGTACTTTCATTGTAAGAAGGGAACACTCGTCGCACTTTTGTTTATACTATCTCATCTATATTTACTAACGAAATCTTCTTCATTAGGGTTGTGGTCGTTAAATTTATTCCGAAACAGCACTATGCAGCAACAGACCGTCACTGCCAGCAGTAATATCCAGCTTCACCCCTTGAGCGATGAAGTAAACATGTCCTTCTCCCAACTCAAATGGCTGCCCGTTGGCCTTCACTACAGCGCTGCCTCGAGATGCCAGGATAATCTTGGGACCACCTTCACTCAAGGCCTCGTGCTCACCAGAATTCAGATCGGTCGCAAGGACGTTGAATTCGCTTGTGGGGGGCTTAAAGAGCTGTGTCTTTCCCTCCTTGCTTCCCGGATAAGTCTCTGGTCGCAGAATGGTCTGGGTCTTGGTTGTGGACTCCCAGCTCAGTACTGAACAAAACTCGTCGATATTGTCTCGCTCCGCTTTGGGGCAAAAACCAGTGTTGAGAACATTGTCGGAGCGCGCCATGCATTCGATGATGTCGCCCTGGATGTAGGCATGAATACCACCGGCGGGAATATAAATGACCTCGCCTGGGTGTAGTAGCATGTAGTTCATGCACAGAAGTCCTACCAGGTTACCAGGATCAGTCGTGGGGAATTGGTTCTCGAGCTTCTTGGCGACTTGGGGAATGTGAGAGTTAGAGCCAGTGAAGGCGGAGTCGGGGAGTTCCCTGATTGCCTGAAAGGTCTTCTTGATATCTTCGTCAGAAGATGTCAGGATAGTTCGAACGACTTGTTTCAATCCTTCAGGGCTAAGCTTCTCATCCGTAACGGTTAAGCCTCCCGCAACGAGGAGGTGTCGCAGCGGCTTCTGGCGCAGTATATCCACTATGGCCTCAACAGGCTTGAAGCCACAGAAAGCTTCAAACTCGGACAAAGCAAGAGCAATTTCAGGCTTGTGGTTACCGTCAGTGAACGAGTCGGGATCCTCCTTGTGCTTCTTGCTTGAGAACTCCTTGTTGGGGTGGACTTGCAGAGGCAATGCTTTGGCAATCGATAGAACCTTGGGTAGGTATGGAAGCTTGCTGTGTCCGAATTTGCTGGTCACCTTCTCTCCAAGAAGCTCTTTAGGATATCGATCTAGAACATCTTGGAGATCCTCGCCTGTGCTAGCAACATAAGAGGGCAGGACAGGGTAAGTGCCCATCCACATCTCGGCATAAGGCTTGTCCTCTTCAATCTTGAAGTTCTTCTTATCGTCTCCGCCCCATCCTGGTGTCTTTTCGCAGAGTCGCGCAGATAGAGAGTTAGATCCTTGTTTGCCCCATGGGTATTGGTTACAACCGCAACGAAGCTGGTAGAATGGAGCTGCTTGTGTTGACATTTTGCGGGTTGATATGAAGGAATATTTTGTATCTTCCTATGTTCTTATGGGAGTATTTTCAGGAAATAATGCAACAATTATGGCGAGACGCGATTGATATAACGTTGTGTTTCCATAATGAATGGGTCGTCATCTTGTCATCACTTATCGTTGACGTCAGGCAGTATTCACTATTGAACCAGGCCCAGTACAATTACATCACCCATCGAATATCAAATCTACAATGCGACGTACAGTTATCCTCAGCAGTCAAACCAGACTTGGCATATCAAACGAGTGAATCAGAAGCAAGTTCTTGGAGCTCGATCCCGATGCAACCGGACATATGCTCCGGTCACGACCCGCTTTTCTACAGTAGGCTCCGAAAACTCGGGAATTGATTCACGGACGTGCGGTGATCCAACTTGTTAATGCATAGATAGATCGAAACACCTCCTAGTAGAGCTTGGAGTTTTTTTTTTTTTTTTTTTTTGCTCATTTTTATAGTTAGTTATAGTTCGTACATACGTCAAGCTGACCGAGTCAATTTGTTCTGAAATTGGTTCTAGAAGTTATCTGGTTCAAGCGAAAAGTATCTCGACCACCTGCATTTGTATGTCTGGAGATTGTCAGACTGATATTCAAGAAAGTGATCTTTCTAATTATCATTGTGTTTATGTCGAAGCAGAAATTGAATACTTTCTTATTAAACTCAATCTCAACATTTCATGAGATTAGTCGGAGACCGTCGTCTCGGTTTAGAAGTAGCACTACCCTGGAGGCCTGAATTCCATCGGCGTAGCGGGTTTTGGATCAGCATCATCAGCTCGACAGCCAGGTAGGTTCTTTCGCTTGGGCAGCCAGAGGTGAACTACTTGATTGTAGATCAGTCTTGTGATCAGGAAATGCACATTATCGGTTTAATCGACCAGAGAAGTATCACACGCCGTTAATGTTGAAACACAGCCAGTTCAATGGACTGGCCCTCAAACTCCAGCACTTCGACGCAGTTTGCGGTGTGACAAAATAATCTTATGGTTAGCTCAATATGGTCTGATGTAACCCTGCACAGCTGCCATGTGAGTATTTGTTTGTCTTCACTACCTGATGACTTACCAAAAAACCTATTCATAAAGCTGTAAGCATATAGCCTATGTCTAGAATAAAAAGAACACAATACGTTATGCTGTATCTCGTATCTGAACGCGCTATGATACACTTGATACGCATGTCATATGTCGGCATCGTGGCGCTCGCTTCAAGATAATTAGAGATGGGGTCGCATAACAGGCCGCGGCGACCCTTTGAAAGGGATCAAGACCCCTGCAGCTGCGGGCCGCTCAATCACGGATTGAAGCGAGACTCATGTTGGTTCTGTGAAGAGCTGACCAATGGCATACAAAAAGAGCGTTCCTGGCTAGGATGAGGCCAGCGTCACTTGCATTAGCTCCAAGTCATCAGACGAGGGTTTTGATATGTGAGAGGACATTGGGGTCAAGATAGTTGGAAGAGCTCCATATGAACAAACATAAAAGACTGGTACATAGATCATTACACATGCTGAAACTGGGATTGGCGGTGTGAGACAACCCATCAGGTCACTTGGCGTTTCTTTCGCGGAGAAGTCAGGGATTCAGAATAAAAGCTTGTGCATGAACTGCCAGACTGCATAATGAGAAATTGCTCACATGGCGTTCTCATTGGACTATAAATGATAGAATGTGATAGAGGTGTAGAATCGGATGAAACAGTTCCGATCAATAGTCCCAGGCATATGAATGAATCAAGAATTCGAGATAGATTGTGTATTTGCTCGACCTATAACTAGCAAACGGTGATTGGGAAAGAATTGGTCTTGGCTTACATGATAAATGAGATAAATGATGAGCGTCAGTTTTGGAGTGACGATCGGACGAATACATGGAGACAAGAAGTGGCCCACGACTCATTCTTATGAAACACCAAAGGCCTAGATCAATACCTATGAAAGATTGCTTGGATAGAATATTGTGTATACATGAATGGTGTAAGTAGACGCATCAGCATGGCGTACGCACCTATGTAATATTCGATAGGCACCGACATTTCGTATCTATCCACGCAAGTAATAACGCGGCTTATGAAGATGGAGACAAACAGAACACAGCCCGCGGCCCGGTCGGTCGCAGCGGATCAAGATGAAGAAACTGTAGCGGCGGTTAAAAGCACGAGGCTTGGACAAGCTTGGAATGGTCCATCTTGGAGATACGGGACGCGAGGTGGTTTACAAGGCACCTGAGCGATGTTACTGGTCGTAGATATTGGGCCTAAGATGGCCCATCAGGCGGTTGTTAATGCAGTCAGGCACTAAATGGCCGGTTTGATGCTGAGGTGGAGATATTGCTACCATGAGAGACGACGACGAGGGTTGAATAGGAGCCAGTGGTGATGGTATGTACGAGTTGTACAGGTCGTGAATAATGAACGTGGTCTTTCATTTTCATTAAGCTTACTCCAGGCTACTAAGCCCATAACGTTGGTGAGTTAACGACGATGGGTACTTGTTCGCTACAGGTGGCTCGGTGGCGTCCAGAACCAGAAGGTGCCTCTTTCCGTGTTCAAAAGTCTGGATTCCAGTTTTATTTTGTCTGTTTGGATTAATAGCAGGTCCTTTCTCCGGCATCAAAGATGAATTGCGCTGTTTTCATTTGTTCTCAACCGCATGCAGCAACAAAGTGTTAGGTGTTGAACTATACCAGCGACCTGTAGTAGTGAAATTTACCGCGCTTCGAGACCCCCCTGGAAGATATTTCGTCACCGCCGTACGCCAACTGGGCCTGACAGACCCCGCTCTCCGACGACCTCGACCTCGAGTTCAACCTCAACCGCAACCTTGAGCATTCAACTCACCTTGACTGACTTGTCCCTGTTTATACTTTACAACATCTACGGGACGAGTCACTACCGGCTGCGGTGCCTTCTCTACAACATCTACCCCGTCTCTCCCAAGGTGGCACCACACATCGACTGTCCCTGCCAGCAGCCAGCAGCCCGTGCAGCGTAGCCTACCTAGCTGCATCTCCCGCAAGCTTATTTATTTGGCTCTACAGACTTTCTAGCTCTTGACTGGCTTCGCAGCTTTGTCCCCCGCTACCGCCCCCAACTCATCGCCCTACGACCCGACCCGCCTCTTCCATCGTTGCTGCCACGCACGCTCGAACCGTATACATACCTAGATTGGGTCGCATTGCAAGTGGCCAGCCGTTCATCGATCTCAGCCGTCTAGGACAGATCTGTATCTTGCTCCGCGGGGTCATCTTACTCGACATATCCTGCAACCATTAGCTAGCTGTATCTGCATTTGTGCGACCGATAAACTTGAAGCTCTGACATCTCCACCCGAAGCTGCTGCATACCTTGGCTCTCCGCCTGCGTACTTGTTTTCTCACCTGCCTCGACCAATTGCCTCCACGATCACGACTATACGCTACCCTACTCCCGCCAGCTGATTGCCCGTCATGGCACAGTCTCCAATGATCTCGGTGCCTCTCAAGGCAACCAACGAGATCGACTGGGTTGAACCTCTCAAAAGATACATCCGTGATACTTACGGCGACGACCCCGAACGTTATGCAGAGGAATGTGCTACACTGAATCGGTTGAGACAAGACGTGAGAGGTGCTGGCAAGGATAGTACATCTGGAAGGGACATGCTCTATCGTTACTATGGGCAACTGGAGCTCCTTGATTTACGATTCCCGGTAGATGAACAGCACATCAAGATATCCTTTACATGGTTTGTTTCCTCAGGCTCATATCTGGCCAGGACTTTGGACCTGGTCACTTGCTGACTCTCGCTAATTTTGCCATGGTCAGGTTCGATGCGTTTACCCACAAGTCTACCGCCCAGTATTCACTCGCTTTTGAAAAAGCTTCCATTATATTCAACATCTCTGCTGTTCTATCCTGCCATGCCGCCGCTCAGGATCGCGGTGAAGAGTCTGCTCTCAAAACCGCATACCACAACTTTCAAGCATCTGCTGGCATGTTCACTTATATCAACGAGAACTTCCTTCATGCGCCATCTTCGGATCTTAGCAGAGAGACAGTCAAAGCGTTGATTCATGTCATGCTCGCCCAAGCCCAAGAAGTCTTCCTTGAAAAGCAAGTCGCCGATAAGAAGAAGCCTGCGCTGCTTGCTAAATTGGCTTCCCAGGCTGGCTACCTGTACAGTCAAGCTCTCGAGGGGGTGCAAGAAAACGTAACCAAGGCCATATTTGAGAAAGTTTGGTTGTTGATGACCCAGGTAAATATACCGATCACCATTGGATAAGGTATTGTCAGGCTAACATTACCAGATCAAAAGCAATCTTCTCAACTCTATGGCACAATATTATCAAGCTCTGGCGGATGAGGAACAGGATAAGCATGGTATTGCTGTGGGACGATTGCAAGCCGCCGAGACACAGGCAAAAGAAGCAGAACGTGTCGCCAGAAGCTTTCCTAACTCTGTTCCCATGAGCTCAAATCTCAGCGCCGACTGTGGAGGATTTCTTCAGGAATTAACCAAGCGACATCTCTCGACAGTTCAAAGCCAGCTACAGAGTGCTTTGAAGGATAATGATTATATCTACCACAAAGAAGTTCCTGCCGAAGCCAGCCTAGAAGCTGTTCCCAAGCTACCTGCCGCAAAGCCCATTCCCGTCAGCGAGCTGTACGCCGGCCAGGATATCCAGCGCATTACCGGACCCGACCTGTTCGCAAAGATCGTGCCATTTGCCGTCACCGAATCGGCGAGTCTGTATGATGAAGAGAAGGCCAAGTTGGTGCGAGCTGAGGCAGAGCGGGTGGATACAGCCAATGGCGAGATGGCGGCCAGTCTGGATTATTTGAGGCTCCCCGGTGCATTGCAAGTTCTGAAGGGCGGGTTTGATCAGGATATTTTACCCGATGAGGACTTCCGACAATGGTGTGAGGATGTTTCCGACCAAGAAAACCCGGTGACTTTGTTCGATTCACTCAGGACAGAAAAGGACTCCATCCTCTCTATTCTGGATAAGAGCACGAAACAGCTCGACATGGAGGAAGGTGTTTGTGAGAAAATGCGCTCCAAGTATGAGAATGAATGGACGCAACAGCCAAGCTCAAGATTGACAACGACATTACGAGGCGATATCCGCCACTATCGCGAGGCTTTGGACGAAGCATCGAGGAGCGACAACCAATTGGCAGGCAAGCTGCGACAAAACGAAATGGATTTTGATGAGATGCGACGGGCCGCTAAATCGGGCGAAGCTGACCAGCTCTTCCAGCGTGCTGTTGCTCAGGCACGGGCGAGAGGGAGTAATGCGACTAGCCCAGCCGGCTTGGAACCCAATCTTTTGGACGACGACTTTGACGAAGGGCCCAGTGTGATAGATCAGATCAACAGGGTGGAGGATATCCTTAAGAAGCTGAATTCCATTAAGCGGGAACGCAACCAGGTGTTGAAGGATTTGAAAGAGAAGGTGAGTGAAACTCGGGATGCCCCAACCATGTGCCAAGCTAACCATAGTAGGCTCACAACGATGACATCTCCCAAATTCTCATCCTTAACAAGAAGTCGATATCCAACTACGAGGCGCAACTGTTCGAGCAGGAATTGGAGAAGTTCCGACCTCACCAAAACCGACTTTTGCAAGCGAATCACAAGCAGTCAGCTTTGATGAAAGAGCTCACAAGCGCATTTAACCGACTGTTGCAGGACAAGCGAGTTCAATCAGAACAGAGCAAATATGAGACTATTCAGCGACAACGGTCGTCAGTCATCAACAGATATAAGCGAGCTTACCAGGAGTTTCTCGATCTTGTCGCAGGTCTACAAAGTGCCAAGAATTGGTACGCAGAGATGCGCGAGACAGTGGAGAGCTTGGAGAAGAACGTCGATAGCTTCGTCAACAACCGTAGATCTGAAGGGGCGCAGTTGCTCAACCAAATCGAGCAGGAGAGGTCATCCAACAAGAATTCGCAGGCCGAAATGGAGCGCGAAAGACTGAGAGGGCTCATGGATCGAATGTCAATGGACCCAAACAAATCATCACCGCAACCTCAGCAAAGCCGGCCTACGCCTCCATCACAGTACCAACAGAGCCAAGCTCCTCGATACCCTCAAACTAATTACCAGGGGCAATATCAGCAGCCAAACTCACCACCACCGCAACAGGCTCAACAACAAGCGTACCAGAACTTTTCGCCGCCGCCAGCAACAACAACAACAACAACGCAGTCGTTCGGACCACCTCCTATCAACACCTTTGTCCAGCCTACATATAATCCCAGCCAATACGGACGTACGCCAGGACCAACATCGCCTCCTCCGAACCAAACGTCATTTAACATTGGTGGTTACCGAGGTCCTGCGTCACCGCCTCCAAACCAGACAACTTTCGGACAGACTCAATCGTTCGGTGGGTATGGAGCTTCATCGACACCGCAAACACAGGGAGGCTACGTGCCGCCTGGATTTGTGCCACCACCCCCTCCTCCTGGACCTCCTCCACTGGGGCCTCAGCAGACTTTCCATTATGGAAACCAACCCAACAGCGCGCATCCAAACAGTGCCTACCCTCAGTCAGCTATGCCACCGCAGCAACAGCAACAGCAGCAGCAGCAAAATGACCCCTGGGCAGGCTTGAATGCATGGAAGTGATCGAAGAGGAGAAGCACGGGTTGAACTCTTGAGATGAGTTTTGATAATCATCTGGTTATGATATCGTCTGAACTGAAGAGGAGGGACAACGGCAGGTAGAAAAGCTATGGCGAGTTAAAGCATTATGGCTACGTGAGCTACATTGCAGAATAAATACAGCATACAAAGATTATCTCTGCATCTTTGCGACATGAAACCCGTCAAATAGAACAAGACATAAGATCAAGGTCGCCACGCTTTCTACCGAGGTTGCAATTGCGGCTAAATAAGACGTTTATGGCACGCACTACGCAGTTGTCTCCGCACCACACTACCCCGACTGACCGAACCGTGAACCCCAACTAGAACTAGACGCTAGACTTATTTGTACTGAACTGTAAGTAATACAGGCAATATTAGAGGCTGCTGGGGATGATTTATGGAGTATTTCCCCGCAGAAACAGTGCAAGCTTGAAGTGACCTCTTCCGACCCGGTCTTCGGATCCATTTCCGCGTTAACTATCCGGTGCCGGTCAAGTCCCCGGCGCGTTCAAGACATTATTTTTCATCGTCTCTTATCTCGCTCGTGTCTCATATCTTATACATATTCTTCTCATCCTTAGAGACTGCAATTCAAGTATTGATCTCCTCCATCATCTTGTTCAGCTACATCATTCATTGGGTAAACAACCATAAGACGTAGACGTCTCTTCAGTTACGCCCTGTCGATCAATAAGCTATTTCGTCATTCACACTCGGACCAAAGGCAACGCGACGATATAACTCTCCTATTTCTCTTTCACAACTGAATAGAACCCAATCACATCTTTACTCCAATTCATATAAACTGTCAAGATGGTGTTAAAGGGCGGCGAGGTTGCTGAGCACAACAGCGCAGATTCGTGCTGGGTTATTGTTCATGTATGCATTGACAATATGTGGCGACTTACCGACTTTTAGCTGACTAGAATCTTGCAACAGGGTAAAGCCTACGATGTCACAGAGTTTCTACCAGGTAAGAATATCTGAAAAAGAACAAATTCGAGGGCGTTGAGCGAGACTAACAAAATTTGCAGAGCATCCTGGTGGTAAAAAGATTATTCTCAAGTATGCTGTACGTCACGTTCGTCGCATTGAGCCTCACCTTTGATATCTAACACAACACAGGGCAAAGATGCCACTGAAGCATACGAACCCATCCACCCGCCTGACACTCTCGACAAGTTCCTTGATGCCTCCAAGCATCTTGGCCCTGTCGACATGGGCACCGTCCAGCAGGAGAAAAAGGAGGTGGACCCCGAGGAGGAGGAGCGACTACAGCGCATGGAGCAGAAGCCTCTCTTGTCGCAATGCTACAACCTCTTTGACTTTGAGGCCGTTGCTAGACGCGTCATGAGCAAGGTTGCGTGGGGATACTACTCAAGTGCTGCTGACGATGAGATTGTACGTTGACCCCAACTTTGCAGGGTGATTGGTCTGCTAACATCTCATAGACAATGCGCGAGAACCATAGCGCATTCCACCGCATCTGGTTCCGCCCTCAAATCCTCGTTGATGTCGAGAATATTGACTTCTCAACCACCATGCTTGGCACAAAAACCGATATCCCTGTTTACGTGACAGCCACAGCCCTTGGCAAGCTGGGTAACCCAGAGGGTGAAGTCGTGCTTACCCGCGCCGCAGCCAAGCACAACGTCATTCAGATGATTCCCACACTTGCATCCTGTTCATTCGACGAGATCGTGGACGCAAAGGCTGGTGACCAGGTCCAGTGGCTGCAGCTATACGTCAATAAGGACCGCGCCATCACAAAGAAGATCGTCCAGCACGCTGAGAAGCGTGGCTGCAAGGGTCTTTTCATCACAGTTGATGCGCCTCAACTTGGTCGACGTGAGAAGGATATGCGATCCAAGTTCACTGATCCCGGTTCTCACGTCCAGGAGGGTACCGATACCGACAACAGCCAGGGCGCTGCGCGAGCCATTTCAACTTTTATCGACCCTGCCTTGAGCTGGAAGGATATCGCTTGGTTCCAGAGCATCACCTCCATGCCAATTATCCTCAAGGGTGTCCAGCGTGTTGAGGATGTCCTCAAGGCTATCGACTACGGTTGCCAGGGTGTCGTTCTGTCCAACCACGGTGGTCGACAGCTCGAGTTTGCGCGATCCGCTATTGAAGTTCTCGCCGAGACTATGCCTATTCTCCGCGAGCGCGGTCTTGAGAACAAGATCGAGATCTTCATCGACGGCGGTATCCGACGTGGAACTGATATCCTCAAGGCGCTCTGCCTCGGCGCCCGTGGTGTTGGTATCGGACGACCTTTCCTCTACGCCATGAGCACGTACGGCGAAGCTGGTGTCGTCCGTGCTATGCAGCTTCTCAAGGATGAGCTCGAGATGAACATGCGACTCATCGGCGCGAGCAAGATTGAGGATCTGCATCCTGGCATGCTCGATCTCCGAAGTCTGTTCCAGCACGGTGCTGTGCCTTCGGATAACCTGTCGTCCACCGTGTACGACCCTCTGGCTGTGCCTGCGCAGAGACCCAAGGCTGGACCTGAGCAGGGTGCCCCTAAGGCTAAGTTGTAGAAAAACCGCAACTTGATCTAGAAAGCTGTTGCAAACTGTTCGTGTTGAAACATGATGTGGAGTTAGTCTCGGGAGTACACCGAATTATTGATTAGATGAGCGTCGAATTATTATATAAAGATATTCATTAATTTGGCCGTGCTATGCAACCAGTGTCTAATTCATTACTCTAAATGTACCCTTTTTCATAGACCCCTGGAGAACTCTTCCAGAGACATCGGCTTCCTCACAGCGTTATTCAATCCTTCATGATATGTCACCCACACCTTACGCTCCTTTTCATCCCGCTTCGCTTTTTGCTGTGGATTACTTCCAGTGATTTCAGCAAGGGGTCGTGCCTCTATAATCCGACCGAAGAAATCGCGCTTGATGAGCGTAGCATCCCCTGGGCCTGCGAGTGCAAGCTTTTTCGCATTCACAAGTTTGTCAGTGTTCATCGTCTCAACGTGCCCGGGAAGATTGCCCGCTTGGAAGCGAGCCTGTCGGACAAGAGCTTCTCGCTCTATCAGCGTTCGCTTCAATTCCTGATCAAGGACTTGGCGAACAGCATAGCGTGTAGGTGCTGCAGAGGGTAGGAGCAGTGATGCACCAGTCTCGAATGTGGCCAACATATCGATATCCCTATAATGAAAGTCAGCTATGAGCATTTTGTAGATGTACATGTTAACTTACGGTTCCATGCGGTAAACGTATTGCGGGTTTCGATCTACCGGCGAATCACTCTCAATCCTTCCCTTCTGCAACTCAATGCCGACTTCAGCGAGGACTTCAGTGGCACGCTTGACCATAGCACGCTCAGTGTCTTTGCGCACACTAGCTGTGGAGCCTTGGCTTCCGCCCACAACTACAGGCTTGACGTCTGGGGACACGATTCGCGCTAGGTATGGGAGAAACTCCGCAGAAATCTCTTCGGCACTGCGGAACGAACGCATTAATGTGGGTGGAAGTTGAGCCTGCATTGCCTGAAGTTGAGCCCTGTTCTGGCGCTCTGCTTCATGAGCTTGATAATCAGCGCGGGGACCAGAGAAAGGCAAAGGGGGACCTTCGTCTTCCGCATCACCACCCCAACGTCGATCGTAACCCGTGCTGGGAATATATCGTTTGGGAGATGCGAACAGATGATGACATGCCAGTACAGGTTGACTCAGATATTGTGCTAGCTCCCATTCTTGACTGGCATAAAGACGAGATTGGCATGTGTCGTGAAAGTGTAGCCATTCGTATGCCTGGCAGGGTTTTGTGAGGTAGAGATCATCGTTGTAGTCACGATTGGGGTATTCGGCGAACACCTCAGTCATGATATGGCTAATTTCGCCGCTTGTGTCGATCATTTGTCGTAGTCTTTCCATGGCATGTTTCTTCTGGAATTCTCCAAAGCCAAGTTCAGCCTGCGGTTGTTCATGCTGTGTTTTGGATTGTGAAAAGTCCATGGCTTGCTTCGGAAAGCCACCTCCCTCTTGGAAGAGTCTCGAAACGATGTCTTTGACACCGCCGCGACCCAGACCACGAGCACCACCGGCGCCGCTGGTAAGATCCTGTAGTACATGGCGTTCCAGCCATTGTCGAGTTAGACGGGCTGTACCATTTGATGCTGATGCTCTGAAACGCCCAGCGACCCATTCGCCAACCACCATAACACCGCGAAGATCGCCCTCCACTGTGCTCTCAGCTCCTCGTTTTGCATCGATACCGCTTGTTATGCCCCAAGCTGTTTCACAGAGCTTTCGAGAAGCGTCTTTGTCGCAAGAAATGCCTTCCTTCTCAAAAACCGATTTTAGTCGGGCAACAACCGATTCCATGGTGGGCTTGCCAACATGGATGATTTCTGCCAAGTTTGACTGCCGCAGTGGTCGAAGTGCCGGGGCATATACGTCGTTGCAAATGAGTATCAGTGGGCGTAAAAGTCTGAAATCGTCGCCCTTCTTTTTTGTCTTGCTTCCGTAATTATTGGAAGATGTTTTGCCCGACTCATTCTTTTGGTCCAACAGCACCAGGTCTATCAGTGCCTTGACGAAACCACCTTCGCCTGACCCACCTGAGCCCGAGACAACACCGTCCACTTCATCTACAATAACGCAAGCTGGTTTGGCCAATTTTTGTGGCCCGCTACCATCTGTGCGGTTGCTGACTGTCTTTACGCTTTCTGTTCCCAGGCTTGTACGAATACGATTCTTGACGACATCACGACTTCGGTCGTCGCTGGCGTTGATCTCCATGACCTCGTACCCTGCTTGCCTAGCACAGACATGCGCCAACGTGGTCTTTCCCAATCCCGGGGGTCCTGTAAGCATAAGGATCTTCCTGTGAGGCTTCTCCTCCTCTTCTTGTTGCTTAGCGCCTGGCCGCCTTGCAATTGGTTGTGACTTTGGTTCTCCTGGAAATACCAAAGGATCCCACTTCTTCAACCACCGTAAAACAAACCGGTTGGTAGCATCGTCACCGCACAGATCCATGAAGTTGCGAGCTCTATACTTTTCTGTCCACAATAGAGTCCGCTTGGGCTTTTTGCCTCCAGGGACCTGGGGCTCGATCGATCGTACTGGGACATTGTGCTCTTTTGGGGTTGTCTTTTTATTTTTGATCTCGGTGGATGCAGCACTCATCAAGTTGTGAATATCGACTCCGTAATAGCTTCGCTCCGCTCGTCCCTCTTTCGTTTTTGATCGAGCCGCAACCATTGCCTCATATGTAGGTGCGGATGTTGTCTTGCGTTCCTTAATTGTCTTCGCCCTGCCATTGCAAGATTTTGCCGTGAATGTCTGTGGTACAAAATTGCTAAAAATGGAATTTGAGAACATTGGTCTATGGCTGAGGCTAACAGGCTCTGGAATTTGTGTATCGGGGGTGATGTCGCTTGGCTCGGAATCGACAAGGTCAACAAATGCGCATTCATCTTGCCGTGTCTTATTCGAAGGCTCTTCTCTTAGATCATCGGTCCTTGGACGCTTCGTTGTTCGGGTAGAGTCTGTATGCTCTTCGCTTTCATCGGAATCGGAGTCGTCGTCAACGAATGGACCTCGAGGTTTGGGTTTGGGAGGGTCATGGTCGTGGGGTTTAGACCGTTTTGTCGGTGGAGGAGCCCGGGTACATTCGATTGGGGACATGCTGAAGAATATGTATAGCAAGTGCTAAGCAAGGGAAAATGTTGTCGTTGAAGAATTGTCGAGACAGGGTTGAGGGTGGGATTAAATTAAATCTCCAGGGCGTCTCCAGGTTAGCGACGCGTCGTGCTTAATTGAGTCGCGTCTCCTCATGCGAGTTAATTGAGCCCCACTATCTGGCGTTGAAATGATTATGTCAGCCTGATGATCGCATTTTGAACCTCCACGACCGGAGCCGTGATAATCCGGTGGGCGGCTGAATTGAAGCCAAAAATTTGGCTCTAACAGCATAACCACGACGAGCCAGTTCCCAGTACCGTGGGCCTCAATCTGCCAATATGCGTCGGCCTACGAAATACTACAGTCTCACCAGGCCGGTATGCTTTTACCCTCCTCTCAATTGACCTACTACCGATAGGTCGAACCCCGCCAGGCGAATTTTGCCCAGCTAACCGACACACGATATAGAAACTCAGGCAGTCATGGAACAAGTATAACTTGTTTAATATTGCCCGTGCGGCCGGCCGCGAGCCACCAGTCAAGGGTCGAGCGACATTCTTCCAGCAGAAGTGGGCAGCCAAGTCCAAAACCCGAGGTTACCACGGCGAGCACGTATCCGAGAAGAAGTGGGTGCGGCTGTTTTCACGACGACTTCTATCCGCTGTCGACCTTCCCCCCAAGTATCTTGCCGCCAATGATGGCTCTGAGCAAGCTGCTGGTCGTGGTTCGGGCTTGTCGACATCCAAAGTGACCGCCGAGTCCTACTCCCAAGTTCCCAAGGGCACCGATGCAGTCCGCCCTCCCTCTCATCCGGCTCAGCGAAGTCGTGGTTTCGGCGATGTGAACGAAATGCTGTCTGAGCACTTCCAGGATATGACACCCTATATGCAAATGACTTTTGCGCCCCTCGAGCGAAGATTGGATACAGCAGTGTTCCGCGCCATGTTCGCCAGCAGTGTACGACAAGCTCGTCAGTTTGTCATCCACGGCGCTGTCAAGGTCAACGGCAAAAAGGTTTGTCATGCCAGAGGTTCGTTTCTGTTACCGTTCTGACGTTTGATAGATGGTTCACCCTTCATATGCATTGAACCCTGGCGACATGTTCCAGGTTGATATCGAAAAGGTCTTGTACGGAACCGGAGAGCAAAAGAAGCCCAACGCGATACAGAAAAGCCACGACAAGGAGTTGCTTGACAAGCAAGAAGAGGCTGTCAGACAACAAGGTCTCAAGAAACGTTCAAAGATTCTCAACGCTGTGGCCGCCAAGGAGGGAGAAGCGGCAGAAGCCGCCGAAGCCAAGCTTGGAAAGGGCTCGCTCAAACGTGTCGAGCGCGAGGTGCAATTGCATCGTATCAAGAACCTCCGTGTAACAGCCCGAGAGATCCTAAAGGGCGACATGAGGCAGCTATCGGCTAAGCAGAAAAAAGACCTGCGATTATTCCGAGATACTGCCCAGCGTTTGCTGTCTCTCCGCGAAGACCGTGAGCTTGACGCAAATGAGCTCCTTTACCAGATCCAGTCTCAGATCCAGAAGCTTGGTACTGTGGATGCTTTCCGCAAGGCCGACCCAACCCCTGATGAGTCTTCAGCTGAGGGAGAGTCTTCAGCTGATGATAAGGCCGCCAAGAAGAACGAGGTCCTAGTCAAGCGGTCGGAGTTCAGGAACCAAGTCCTCGAGAGAGGTTTGGAAGGCATCACAAATAGGGAAGATCGGGATCGGGCCAGGAACATTCTGGCCACCCATGATCTGACCAACGAGGAGATTCGCAAACTTGTCTACATCCTCAAGAACGACGCTGAGAACCCCATCGACCACTCGAAACCCTACGTCACTCCCTGGCGCCCTCGCCCATTCATGTCTGCCTTTGCATTCATCCCTCGGTATCTCGAAGTCAACCCCAATATCTGCGCTGCAGTCTACCTCCGCCACCCCGTGGCACGAAAGGGAATGGCCGAGGTTCCCACACCTTTCAGTTACTTGACCAACCAATTGGCTCATAACTGGTACTTGGGACGAGGTTGAACAAAAAGCAATTATGTAGGTATAGTGAATTTTGACGCCGGAATGACGTTCGGGGAGTGTTTTGGCAGGGCAGATGGCGTGCCTGTGTAATATACCACCTTTTAGAGTATACGGTAGACAGCCGGATGTACCCTGTATGTATCACCACTGTTAAAAGTACCATATGAAGTGGATTGTATACTATTTTGTGAATTGTTGAGTCAGTCTGTCAAGCCGATGTAAGCTCAACTCTGTGTTTTTGCGCATTGGTCTTGGTGATGCTTCAAGCTCAGAAGGACGTTTCAATACTAGAATTACGAACTTGGTTCAAAGTTTATCAACTCGATCAAAGCAAATACGGACCAAAAACTCCGCAGAAACCTCGGCCTCGGGGTATCGAATTGGCCGCTGGAAGCATAAGAGACGAACTTAGTAGGTCAGCTTATGCCATTTATACTCGACTTCGTAGACTACTTATTCTTGTACCCTAAGACCCAAGAGGCCAACTTGTCTGCTACCCACTAGCTCTAGCACGCTGCTTTTTACTCACCAGGCTGGATTTAGTTTGATGGCAGATTACTTCAGATTTACGTCTATCAGCCACGATCTTGAACAAATGATCTAGATTTGTTACCTTGTTGGTGGCTGGATCTGCACAAAAGTCTAAGTTCATTCTTTGGAAACAGACGTCGATAAATGGAACCAGTTGCCCAACTCGCAGGGTATCACAGAACATAAGTCTTAGATGGGCATGCCTGGCATGATAGCACATTGATAAGGACATTATTGATAGCGATAGCTATCTGCTCAATTGGGTTGTTCTTAGGACGTTGGGAAGCGTTGTACGTACCAGCCTGATAAGGTTCAGAGTACCGTTGACGCATTCGAGCAAGGTATGCAGGATAAACCCAACGAGCGGAATGGCAAGAATCTCCAGGCGCCATAAGAAACACGGGTGAGATCTTTCGGTACCACACACTCGGATAAGGTTGCAGCCCAAATCCCAGCCAAGACCCTCTTGATATGCTGTTGTTGGCCAATCTGAGGACAATCTGAAGGCCTTATCAGAACGGTATGCCTGGTATCTTTTGGTCGGTATCAGAGACCTGGGGCCCCGGACCACTCGTCCCGTCTGCGGGTGATCTAGACTGGTTTTGTAGATCTCGAGCGGAGAATCAAGTAGATGTCGAATATATACTGTGTTGAGCGTTACCAACTTCCATATGACCATCGGTAGTGGGCGATCCGAGTGATTATGGGAATATCAATATTTCCATATCTTACTTTCTTCATTCCCTTCACATAGCCGGATATAGAGTCTATACCGGAGACGAAGTTCAAATAAAGTGGTGGCTCAGACTTACATAACGCCTTTTTCTTAGTCGCTAGAACGCAAAGGAAGGCGGGACCCATCCACATGTTTTTGGTTTCCTGCCTCCACAGCTCCTTGCGCACGCACGTCAGTTCTTCCTTCCCATTGCCTAACCTTACCTTCTTGCCGCTCCTGCCGTTCCACCAGCAATAGGAAACAGAGTACCTGAAGAAGGAACTCTGGGCCATTGTTACAATTCGGGATAGAGGTTTGATGCAGCCAATTGCATTTACACATCGCGCTCGGCTTTTGGTTGAACCACAATCTCATCTCACCTCAACTTGTCTTGTCCTTCGCTTCTCACAGTCTTTTTCACTTCACGTCGCATCGCATTACATCGCCAATACCCCATTTCGCCTCACTTAGTTGATATCTTCGGATTGCCTTCGGCATTGACCTCGAGGACCTGTCAGTCAACCCAACAGACAAGACATCCTCGCTTTCTCCCACCAGCAAGTCGTGACTGACTACCATATGCTTAATGTCAATATGAAATAAGTATATGAAGGACTATAAGTTTATGGTGCAACTCTTGGGTCATTCTCCAGTTTCTCACCATCGAACCACTGCCGTGTCTATTTGACCAACCGCAAAGGACTGATTTTCGCTTAGCTCAGGCCAAGTCTGTTCTTCGTCAATCTTGAAGCACGATTTCGTCCCACACAGTTGACTAGGTGGGCCTGACAGCGAACGCAGCCTGAGATTTCATCGTATCATATCATATCACGAAGTATCCATATCGATCTTCAGAATTAAGTTTCTAAACCCGATCTTTGCATCCTACTTGACTTGAGTACGCCGCCACCCCCAGAATTCGCACGCTCTGCATCAACATGGAGGAGCCGCGTCCAGAAACTGCGGCGCAAACCGGACCGTCAACATCAACCCCAAGCGCAACACGCAAAAAGTCACGCAGGGGTGCCGATTCTGCCAGCCAGAAAAGGCGATGTGTGAGCACAGCATGTATAGCGTGCCGAAAACGCAAATCGAAATGCGATGGTGCTCTTCCTAGCTGTGCTGCATGCTCAAGCGTATATGGAACTGAATGCCTTTATGACCCTAACTCGGATCATCGCCGAAAGGGTGTCTACCGTGAAAAGGTTGACAGTATGAAAGCACGCAATTCAACATTGCAAATTTTAATCGAGGCCATCTTGAATGCTGAAGAGGAGGATGTCTCAAGTATTGTCCAGAGAATCCGTACTTGCAATAGTCTGGACGCCGTTGCTGAAGATATCATCAACCAACAGCAGCAACAGCAGCAGCAACGACAAGCACCACAATTGGCGGCACCTTCCGCCGCTGACGATTCCGATGATTATGATCAATCTAATGAGAATTATACTACCGATCAGCCTGTGCAGGGCGAGAGAGATCTAGCCCGTAAGATGGGCGAACTCAGACTCGAAAATGGCAATGTTCGCTTCATTGGAGGCACCTCTCATCTCATTTATCTGAGTGATCCAACTCATGAGGGAGACTTTGAGCCAAGTTTCGAGGACTGTAACACTGGAGAAGACCCTATTACATCCTGGACCCGTGTTACTCAAGACTCCCAGCTTATTACTCATCTAATCAACATGTACTTCAATTGGCACTACCCTTATTTCACAACACTTTCCAAGAAATTATTCTTTCGAGATTTCTTGAAGGGCAAAGCCGGGATAGGACGGGGTACTGCATACTGTTCCTCTCTCTTGGTCAATGCCATGCTCGCATTGGGTTGCCATTTTACAAGTGTAGCCGGCGCCCACGGTATCCCTGGAGATAGCAGGACAAAGGGTGACCACTTTTTCGCCGAGGCAAAACGACTGATTGTTGAAAATGACGAATACGAGAAGCCTCGTTTGGTCACTGTTCAAGCATTGGCTCTCATGTCGGTTAGAGAAGCTGGGTGTGCTCGCGAAGCCAAAGGGTGGGTTTATAGCGGCATGAGTTTTCGCATGGCCGAAGACATTGGCCTCAATCTGGATGTGGGCCAGCTCGATAAAGAAAGAATGAGTGATTATGAGATCGATGCCAGACGGATTACTTTCTGGGGGTGCTATCTTTTCGACAAGTGCTGGTCGAACTACCTAGGTCGGCTCCCTCAGATACCCAAGAGCTCGTTCAACGTTTCCAAATTCGATGTGTTCCCCGACGAAGACGCAGAAACGTGGTCACCCTATACAGACAATGGATTTGATCAGTCGTCTAAGCAGCCGGCACGAACGCGAGCCATTGCTCTTCAAATGTCGAAGCTTTCCGAGATAAGCAGCGATTTGCTGACATTCTTCTATCACCCAAGCAACATTGGCAGGTCCAGTGGGAAGGCTGTGGAACTCAAGAAACTGAGTGAACTGCATCGCCGTCTAGAGGAGTGGCGAAAAGAAATCCCTAAGGAATTCGAGCCCAAGGATGGCCAGTTACCCAACGTGCTTCTCATGCAGTAAGTGCCCCGATGCCGACGAACTGCAAATAACTAACCTCACATAGCATGTTCTTTCACCTGCAATACATACACCTCTTCCGGCCCTTCTTGAAATACTCGCCCACTACCTCGCCTCTCCCACCCCATGTCTCACCCCGTCGCATCTGTACCGCAAATGCTGGCGCTATCTCAAAACTTTTACGGCTATACAAGAAACTCTGGAATTTGCGCCAGATTTGCAATATTGCAGTTTACATGGTACATAGTGCATGTACAATTCATCTGCTAAACCTTCCTGAAAAGACTGCTCGAAGGGATATCACTCATGGAGTCAAGCATCTCGAAGAGATCGCTGAAGACTGGCTCTGCGCCAGAAGAACTCTGAGCATCCTGAGCGTTCTCTCTCGGAAATGGAACTGCGAACTTCCTGAGGATGCCGCCTTCGTTCTTCATCGGGCCGACGAAAAATACGGGACATACAGCACTTCTGACGTCCCTTCGCCTCATTCGCAAGCGGGTGCTTCGCCCCTTTCTGATGGTGGTCTGGGACTGAAGTCGATGGGTGAATACAGCCCGTTCCCTCAATATACTCGAACCCAATTGGCCCGGCCGATGCAGCAACTTCAGCAGCAACAACCACAGCCCCAGCCTCCACGATCTGTGACGGAAAATATGATGACAAGCTCTCCACTACCGAACAACATTCTTGCTCAGCAGCAGGGTATGGCTATGAATAGAGGCAATGGGGGCTTTGGTTCCGAGTCTGTGGGTGGATGGGGTTCTGTCCCTGTTACATCATCAATGGCATCGTACCAGCCGGCATTCGCGCCCATAAACCGCAACAGTATGACAAGCGCCGGCACAGGCGTTCCGCCTGTCAGCAATGCGTCAACATCCAACCGGGGGATGAGGATGGATGGCCAAGAATGGTTCTTGAACGACAGCGCAAGGTGGCATCAGAGCTTTGAGGCCTGGCAGATGGCCAACAACGGACAGGACAATTCCGTCTTTATGTTTGGCGATAGCGGCAATCAAGACACACCCAACACCAATGCAGACGGGAACGCTAGTATGCAAGCCGACGCCAACGATCAGATAGCCGCGCTGGACGGATTAGGGGCGTCGTTGTCCCGAGGTGGATGGCTACCAGGTTTAGATTAAGGGGTTTAGGAACTTGCATTTCTCCTTTGGACAGTGACACATAGATGAATAGCGGCTTGAATTAAGACTTTCTAGAAGAACTAGATGGTCTCGGAGCTAGCTGCGGGAACGATACAGCATGGTTTCAGTGGCGCATGGTGGTTCAATTTACTGTACAATCTCGGCTTTATGTGGATGGTATAATAGAGTTCAAACAAGGCAGTGGTAATACAAGGATGCGAGTAATATCCGGCTCAGCTCTCCGTAATTCAGCTGGATTCTCCGCATTTACCGACTTGAGATTCAGGCGGTTACAGGTAAATTGGTTGTTATAGAAGAGTCGGATGAAGGATAGAGGTTGTCACACGATAAAAAGCTTCGATATATTATACAAGCTTCAAACATGACACGCACGCGCAGCATCAAAGGTTGGGTTGTGTGAGAAGCTCCACGTGGTATCCGGGAACTAGGGACGACAGAACTGCTGCAATGTGAGATTGGGCATTCAAAGATGGTGTCAAGCAAATTATCGGTGGAGGGAACTGGCAGTCTTTGTAACCGTGAGGTCAGCATCTCAAGTCAAGGAGCAGGGGGAGCTGCATGGAAGCGTAGATGGGACGAGTGTGGGGGAATCGGGCCGGGCGTCCGTTTCACTGTCGGCGCCACAGCAAGCCATTCCGGTAGTGGACGTCATGAGGGGGGAGTACAATCTAAATTTGAGTCTGAGTATAAATCTGAATCTGGTGTTGAGTCTAATAAGTGGTCAAGCAGTTGGGAGGTTTTCCCATGAACGATTGGCGATCCAGATCAACCATCTTGATTAATTCTTCACCGATGTATCAAGTAAATTGCACCGTAGGGTCTAGCGGCTCAACCCTAGATGGCAGGGCATAGCAGGGCACAACAGGGCACAACAGGGCACAGAGTAAGGGATCGAGAACGACGGCTGGCAAAGCGGCCGTTCGTGTCCCGGTCAGAAGCAAACCCATGTCATGATTCTGTCCGTATGAAGTAGAGAATAAACCTATCGCAGCCAGAATTACGTTGGAGCCTGGGGTGGCATACTGTACATTCCTGGGCCAAGTCTAATCCGCGCTTCCGGTGCAGGTTATGACAGGGCTATGGGCAATATGATTGGTGCGCAAATGCGGCCACAAATGCCGGAATAATTACAGGCCACCAGCAATATAGGCCAAGTAGTCTAGGTCTAGGTCTGGCATTGGAGATGACGGCTGGACGGTTACACAGAAGTTTCTGGGAATGAAAGGCGAATGTGGAAAAGACCGATAGTTTGAGACAGTGATGAAGACAGTGCAATCTCTTCAAGTCCCAGTACCTGGTTTCAAACCTGGAAATTTAAGATAGGTACCCAATTCGAGGTTGTTCAGAGATAGGTACGTACATTCCCGCGGGACATGAAGGAAGCAGATTGAGTTAAGCTCATGCAGCCCGCAAACATGTACCGTACTGCACCTAGGTAATTCCAATTCCAATTAGCTCAACCATGTTCTCGTACTTTGATACAACATTAGCAGGTACTTTAGTACTTTAGTTCAAAGGTAAGTTAGGCTCGATCTTAAAGATTGGGGGACAAAGAACCCCCAAGAACCTAAACTAGCAACCGTTAAGGAAGGCGCATCGTTAATTAATCACCTGGGGTTCATTACGATTGCCCGATATGCAGTAGCCAAGTATGTTGGTTGGTTTTCCTTCTCCACGACTCCATCATGACTTGCTCATGTTTGCATTTGCATTTGCATTTACATTTGCATTTACATTCACGTTCATATCCACACTTTTTTACATATCACACACATTACATGACATGGCACGACACCGCATGGCATGGCACATGGCGCGCGCACACACACACACTCACACAGACGCGCAGGGGGTGGGAGGAGGTTAACATGAAAATCAATCCTTACTTTAGTGTCTGGACCACGAAAATCCGGGGAATTGACAACAATAGGAAAGTCCCTAAGTCCCAAGACTTTGTCTACATCTCCCTCTCTCTCTATCCACACCTCCCGTTCCTTGCTTCATCCACTTAGTGGATGCAGGATGCCGTGCAATGCAGTACAGGGCGGTGCGTCTACGGCGGATCCATCCTTCTACATAGCTACTGCTATTACCTATTCCTTCTGTTGTGGTTACCCGCTTGCGGAACGGATCGCAGGCCCTGGAAACGAAGCCCCGACGATCCTTCATCCTCCTTCGCCGTGCCGTTCGAGTCGAGTAAGCCACAGTATGAAGCTTGGCGTGTGTGATCTGATTCTCAAACGTTGGTTCTGTCAGTAGTGTCGACTAACTATGGTACAGTACTGCACAGACAGTATTATTTGCTGTTGCCGTTATGATCTGCCGTTCATCAAGCTTCTTATTTCTCCTCCGCAACGACTCGCCTAACAAAGTCAAGCCTCGGTTAGGCATAGGCCGAACCTCATTGAGCCTCAGGATTGGCGGCCACGCGGTTGACGCCACTGTTATGTAGATCCAACGACATCAACCCCCCCTTCAGAGACTCCATGACAGAGTTGAGTCAAAGACAAGCTCATCAATAACATCACCAATTTCCAACAAAGGCAATGAACCGTTGTTCGCACGTCAGCACCTGCCAGAGCATGGTAGATTGCACTACAGCTCTTTGCCTAGAACGGCACCGTAGCAATCATCCGTCCAATTGATGCATGGACAATAAGATAAGATCCTGGGGATGGCTGCCACCTTCTCTGCTCGACTCGACTCGACCAGTGACTCGGCCAGTGACTCGGCCAGTCCAGTCTCATCTTTCATGTCAATTTCCCCAGGTTCACTCCGCTCTTTGTTCGTCTGTCTGGCTAGAACCATGGTTCGTTAGCCTGGACACGGTTGAAATAAAAAGAACATGTCTCGAACATGGACACCCCAGCTTTGCTATGACTGTCATTAATTCTTTTCGGAACAAGCTACCGACAAGGTACGGTAGAGTAGCAGAGCAAGTGGCACCACCCCATGGCACAAATCCTCCACCTCTTACACCTCTCCACATCTGTTCATCAACCCACCTTCGGCGGGACCTCGCTGGTAACTAACTTAAACTAGGTCTTCACTTCCCCGTACGGAGTACTAAGCGAACCATTTGGCATGCGGCAACTTCTTGGGGCATGATGGGCCTGGGGCCTAAGCTAAGCAAAAGCGCTTCCCCATTCTTGCTTGTCGAACTCGGTTCTAGCCCGACTTTTCAGTCACGAGTAGCAGCAACAAGTTACTTGTGGATGCGGTTTGCTTTCTCCAGAAAAACCACAGGGCTCCGTTTTCCTTGACCTTCCTTTTTGTACTGTCAATTTTTTTTAATTGACCTTTGTCGATGGTCAAGATCATTCCAACCTACCCATATTGCTTCCCCTTGTTCTCAAAATTTTAAATTCGACCCTCAAGATCCTGGCTTATACATATTCCCATAAACTCAGATTCACTTGACAACTCCCCCCAGGGTCCACTTATCAGTCAGTCAGTCAGTCAGTCAGTCAGTCAGTAGACATTCTGGTCTGACATGATTTGATCTGGGTCTCTTTAAAAAGAAGCTCAATTCGGCGAATCAAGACATGAAGCATTCGTCCTATTCTCTCTTGCCTCTTATATAGGTACTTGCTGTGCCAAACCCATTACAACGAAACAGGCCGATCTTTCCCTGATACTCTTGCACTCTTCATTGAGCACCGGGCTAGATCAGGAAGTGTACTCAATATAACCGCAAATCGAATCGAATCTGGTAATTAGCTATTTAGCCGGTGCCTTGACACCAGCTCAAGCTCCAACGGCAAGGGTCTTGTAAGTATGGATGGTTTCTTTTGGTTCCTTCACATCAACTCTGTTCCCGTCTTCTCGAGTCCATCTGCACTCTCCCTGCCAAGTGCCTACTCACTTCTTACACGGGGACACCCTACCCTCTATACGAACAAGGCACTGCCCAGGAAACCCTGTGCTCATCACTCCCTATAATGCAAAGGTGTCAGATGCCTTGTCAATCCCTCAGCGGTCCCCCGCTCCCCGACAAATTTGCCCCCCCTGATAGTAACACGCGTTGATCTTGCTCTGTTCCGATACCTCTACAACCCGCCTGCAGCCGTCATCAGACTCAAACCCCTGTTTACTTATATCCAGCACTTCCCCATAAACTCATTTGAGTTCTGCCTGCAGTAAGCTAATCTGACCATGTTTATCAGAGAAGCTGCCCCCGTCATCTCAAAGAGAGGGGAATAGCTTGCAACAATTCGATCACAGCTGTCTCAGTCCACAATTATCTGTTATCCTAACAGCTTCCGCCCACGCTGCGGTATAGCCTGAGTACCGACAAGATGTTGTCCAATCCACTTCAACGTTTCTCCCCCTACCAGAACGCCGCCTCATCCAACATCTCACCTGACGGGAACGTCCAACAAGGCACAATGCAGAACGGCAGCCTGGACTCGCTCCAGAGCCATCAGTATCCGATTCAACCACTCTCACAGGCCATGCCCCTCTCAAACGGCCACTTTGAGAGGGCTGCCGCCCAAGTAAAGAATCGACAACACCCTTATGGAGTTCACCCACGCAGCTCAAGCACTTCTGGACCCATTAGGAGACGAATTAGTCGAGCCTGCGATCAGTGCAACCAGCTTCGAACAAAATGCGATGGCCAGCACCCCTGCGCGCACTGTATTGGTAGGTTTTGATGTCAAGACGTTAATGTCCTGTTTCTGACTTGTGTAGAATTCGGCCTGGGGTGCGAGTACATTCGCGAAAGGAAAAAGAGAGGAAAGGCATCAAGGAAAGAACTTGCCCAACAGGCTGCGGCTCAAGCTGCGGCAGGTGGCACAGGCCAGAACATGGACGATTCTCTATCAGAGAACGGCCAGACCAGCAGCAAAGGCCTCGACTCTTCGAATATGGGACTAGAGCAACAATCGAATGAACGACATCCGAGCACGAGCAGCAAATCGAGTCGAGATCCAGGCGACGATGTGATGCGGCACACTCAAGGCCTCGAGGGTCTCGATCATCTTGGCAACATAAGCGAACAACCCCATCTCGGCCGGTCTTCTTTGGATGGCGAACACATGGAAAACAACGGAGGTCTCGACCTAAACGGTTTCAATAGTATGCCACATGCGTACGACTCGCAGGGCTTGGATGGTCCTGTCCTGAACGGCCAATCCTACGCTCCCAACGGCCGAGGTAACATGCCTGGTTACGCCGAATTCCCATATGCCATGCAGGCTCAAAGTCCGCCCAACTTCAACAACAACTCTGCTTTCCGTATGGGAAACAGCCCACTAGGATACGCTATGGGCAAGGGAACATCTCCTGGATGGGGCATCTCCATGACTTCACCACCAGGCCAATATCAAACACAGGCCCCTCCCCCCAACTTTAACAACTCGAAACTGCGGTATCCCGTCCTCGAGCCAATAATTCCATACCTCAACAACATAATTCCTATCCCTCTAGCTTGCGACCTGGTCGATCTCTACTTTGCGTCTTCCTCCTCGGCGCAAATGCACCCAATGTCACCTTATGTTTTGGGCTTCGTCCTTCGAAAACGATACTTCCTCGACCAGACAAGGCCGAGACCATGCCAGCCAGCCCTCTTGGCAAGCATGCTATGGGTTGCTGCACAGACAAGCGATGCCCCTTTCCTCGCCAGTACACCTTCAGCGCGCGCCAAGACGTGCCAAAAGCTATTGGAGCTCACAGTCTACCTCCTACGACCTCTCATTCACACAGCCCCAAGTGATGCGCCTAGCCCTGTTGCTGATGGTGTTGCTCTTGGCGGTCTCGGCGTGGCCATGCCTGGATCAATTAGCATGGAAGCCACGAGTGGCGAATCGGGCCCTTTCGGTGCAGCTGGAAGCCTCGACGATGTGATTACATATATTCATTTGGCGGTCGTTGTTTCTGCTAGCGAATACAAGGGAGCGAGTATGCGCTGGTGGACTGCTGCTTGGGGTCTTGCTCGTGAGCTGAAGCTGGGCCGCGAACTTCCTCCTGGACCTTCACCTGCGGCCCAAGAGGCCATGGACACTGACGGCGCTGAGGATGCTGAAGGCGGCATCAGTGGTAACGGATATGTAGGCGAGGAGGAGCGTGAGGAGCGACGCCGGATATGGTGGCTTCTATATATTGTCGACAGACATCTGGCGCTCTGCTACAACCGCCCCCTCTTCCTCCTTGACATCGAATGCCAGGGCCTGTTACAGCCCATGGATGATGCGTATTGGCAGAGCGGCGAGTTTCTTAACAACTCAAACTCGACCACGGATCCCAATCTTCTAGGAACAAGTCCAGAGGGGTACAGGACTGATCACCCGCATGCCCATGGTCCTCAGTACGAGTGTCGTGGCCACAGTATTTTCGGCTATTTCCTGCCGCTGATGACCATCTTGGGCGAGATCGTCGACTTGCATCACGCAAAGAACCATCCTCGTTTCGGTACCTCGTTCCGTCAGAGTCATGAGTGGAATGCTCAAACCGCCGAGATTACTCGACATCTTGAGATATATGAGCAGAGCCTGCAATCTTTCGAGCGTAAGAATTTGCCGCGACAGGTTGAGGATAGAGCCGATGTTGCAAATGAGGGTAACGGAGTTCCTGATGCCAACACACCATCAGTCCACTCTGTGCATACCAATGCGTCAAACCGACTTACAGAGAGCAATATTCAGACTCGAATTGTTATTGCTTATGGAACCCATGTAATGCACGTGCTGCATATCCTCCTCTCCGGCAAGTGGGATCCTATTAACTTGTTGGATGACGAAGACTTGTGGATTTCCTCACAAGGGTTCATCACATCAACGAGCCATGCTGTTGCGGCCGCCGAGGCCATCAACTTGATACTTGAATTCGATCCTGGTCTGGAATTCATGCCGTTCTTCTTCGGTATCTATCTGCTCCAAGGGTCGTTCTTACTGCTGCTTATCGCGGATAAGCTCCAGTCGGAGGCGTCGCCCAGCGTGGCAAAGGCATGCGAGACAATCGTGCGGGCTCACGAAGCATGTGTAGTGACTCTAAGTACAGAATATCAGGTTAGTTCTTTGGACGTTTCATCTTTCTTGCAATAACTAACGAGTACATAGCGAAAATTCAGCAAGGTTATGCGCAGCGCTCTTGCCCAAGTTCGAGGTCGAGTACCCGAAGATCTTGGCGAGCAACAGCAACGACGAAGGGAACTTCTGGCGGTATATCGGTGGACAAAGGACGGGACTGGTTTGGCACTGTGAGCAGGGCTCTCTGGTCATGGTTAGGATATGAATGGAAACGAAAAGGGAAAGGAGAAAAGGAACAACATACTTGGGGCGTCTTGGGAGGGACATTCGCTTTTCTTTTTCCTTGGATAGGAATAACGGCCTTAATGGACTCGAGATTCAGCTCGAGTATGGGAGCGGCAAGGGTGCTTTTAGATACCATGAAGCGAACAGCGATGCCAGTTATCGAAAAGCCAAGTCTTTTGGCATATGAAAAATTCAACTCTGATTAATTTCTAGACGGCGTTTCTTTGTCGATGAGAGCATTTTGTGTCGGTTTTGCTCCAGTGACGAGTCGAATCTAGGAAGAAGATGGTGTTAGTAAAGCGCTCAAAGGTATTGTTTAAGAAATCGAGTCTTTGTAAATGTTCAGACAAAGGAATTGAGTCGAGCTTGGCTGGGCGTGCTAAACAAGATGCGAACACTGAACAAATGAACACGCCCGCGGTAGCGAATTTGCGTAGACAAAGCAATGTCTCTCTCATCAATTCCAACTGGTCTTTCTTCGTAATAATGTTGCTTTGAACTTCCTTTCCTTCTCGCATCGTCAACATGTGTGCTGACAGACGGCTTCAGCAGTAACCCCTATTTGACCGCGTCAGCCGACAACGTCCACGATCCACGATACTACATCACAACTTACGCGAATAACATCCTGTCTCTCTCCTCTATGAGGCGTCTTTCCGTTGCCCGAATACGAAACGTTTCAACGGTTTGAAACCGTCCCGCAAAGTTTGCCCACGACAAAAGTCTAACCCAACGTTAGCGACGGTCATGCGAATCGGTCGAAACAAATACCAGTAGCAAGCGGTCGACCGTAAGAATGTTCTGCAGCTATTTTGAGACCCAAAAGAACACTTTGTGGACTGGTGGTGAAGATGGCGGCCGAGTTGGTGTGGAAGGGAGGGAGAAGACACGGGCAAAACAAATGGAGATGCATTACCTACAACTGTCCTTTCTTCCTGCTACATTGCCTGAAGTATAAGAAGGATAAGAGAAAGTAGAAATAGTGATTGTGGAAATGCTTTCTCGCTTGTGTTGTTGCTGTTGCATGTCATGCTTCGTGCACCCTCGCGAGTAACCAAGACATGTTATTTCCGCATGACAGGGGATTTAGCTGTGTCGTACCGTTTAGTATTTCAACTAGACGTGGGGAATGGAGGCTCTTTTCTTTTTTCCTGGTGGGTGCGTGCTTTATTTCAACGTCAACCGCCCAGACTCCACCACCAGCAACTACAACGTAACTTGATGGACATTGCACCACTTGCAAAATACTATACAGTCTTTATGTCTACACTAAATACAACATATAACAAGCATTATTCTATCAGTTCCTATAGTAATCGATTGATGTTATGTTCACGTGGACTGCCAAACATAATAAAAGGCATTGACATCAGATGGTCGATATCTCACCCGTCTGGCTTAGTACATCAGCATTTCGTCACGCTCCGGTCCTCGAGACGCGTCGTTTTCTTATTAGTTACTAACACGTCCGTACGCGTGATGCTATTCCAAAAAGCGAGGCTAGGCATATGGGGGGAGACAATCAGTGAGGCAGTGCCCATAGCAATATCAGTAGACGCCCCCATGCTGTCCTGGAACTCGACGATTCCCCTAGAATAATTGCATAATTAGGGACAACGTATAGCACACGTCCATCCTCTGATAGCGGAGGCTCTTCTACCAATTTTCCTTGGTTCACTAGGCCCGTTTGTTGTTGTGATCTCTTGGTCTGCCTGTTCCACCCACCCTTTTCTTCCTCTCCCCTCCAACTCCTCCTCTGCCTTTTTTCTTCTGCACAACAACACACCGCGAAGGAAATCATCATCATACATACAACACGATCGTAACAATCATCATCATCGTCTGTATCATCTTGATCTTCTCTTAATCACGAGCGCTGTGTGTGCATCGTCCCCCATCATCCCCCATCCCCTACCTCTCCTCCTCTTCCGTCATCCCCCTACGCCTCTGCAGCTCATCACAGCTCGTGTCAAGGCATTTACCCTTCCCTATTTTCTAGAAAGACACTGTATCACTGCCCCTTCGTTATTCATTCATTCTCTGAATCACAAACTACACCTTGAACACTCCCCTATTTATATCGCCGCGGTGTCGCGCGCCCCGTTGACAAGATGTCAACCGCAAACACCCCTACTAAACCTCCCCACCGTCGTCCAGGTCGGCCTAGAAAGCAGCAACAACCGCAAGTTCCTGCTACACCACAAGGTGTACCTAACCAAGCTGATCCTTCAGCCGCTCCCCGGCTCTCTGACGCACCTCCTCAGCGCACTGCAGAGCCTCGAAGCACACCCTTTCCCCCATTCAACCCTAATACTGATTTCGCTTTCTTTACCGACGGGACACCACTTGATGATCCCTTCACATACAACAGCAACACTGGCACCGGGTTCGACTACACGGGCGATCTTGAGAACTCAAACATAGATCTCACCCAGGGTTTCCCTGCTTTGGGCCTTTCTTCTGCGCTGAGATCTCTTTCTTCTACACTTGATACTACACCCGTAGATCCCCAGCTATCTTTCGTTGGCCCCCATTTCTCAACTCCTACTGTAACTGCACCTCCCCAGCCCCAGGCTAACCCTCCAACCGACGCTGCGTTGTCTTCCACATCGCAGGCCACTACCCAAGAGCATCGTCGGCCCACGGTTGAAGAGGAGGCATTGTCTTCATCTACCGCCACTGCAGAGGAATCAAGCCAATCTGCACCTCTAGACCAGTCTACTGCTGTCCCTGAGGGTCCCTCAGAGCAAGCTCCTCCAGCTACAGGCAAGCGTGCTCAAAAGGCAGCGCCAAAGCAACCTCGCAAGAGAAAGGCCACACAAGCCGACAGTGAATCTGCTTCTGGCCCAGCTACCAAGAAGCAAGCCACTGAAGCGGCTAAGGCCAAGGCCAACGAGGCTCCCAAAGAGCAGCCCAAGAACCCTCGCAAAAGAAAGGCTGACCAAGTTGACGGTCAATCTGCTCCAGCACCAGCTGCGAAGAAGACGGCTACTGAGAAGTCCAAAGAGACATCCAAGAAGACTTCCAAGGAGACTTCCAAGGAGACACCCAAAGAGACATCCAAGGAGACATCCAAGAAGACTTCCAAGGAGACTTCCAAGGAGACTTCCAAGGAGACTTCCAAGGAGCAGTCAAAGGAACAGCCAGACGAGCAGTCCCAGGAAGACTCTTCGGACAACCCGAAACCTCAATTCCGCAACTCATTTCAGGAGGACAGAAGCAGCCGACTCTCGCGTTGGGCACAGTCATTTGCCGAGACTGTTGCAAAGAATCAGGTTGACGCCCTTGATCACCTGAATATCTTTCAACCCGATACCGTCGCACAGCAAGCTGCCTCACAGCAACCCACCGAAGGTCAGCCCGCCGCAGACCAGCCTACCGAGAACCAAACTGCTGGAGATCAGCCTACCGAGAACCAACCTTCTGGAAACCAACCTGCCGGAGAACCAGCGGCCAACATGCAGGCGAACGAGCAACCTAAAGACGCACCTAACCCCAACAAGCAGCCTGTAGATCCCGCTATCCGATCTCCAGGACACTATGATGAAAAAGAGGGCCGACGCAACCTTAAGATTGGTGGCATTAACCTCCAACGTGCGGGCTTGGGACTTCCCCATGGCCTTAAACCCGATGAGTTCCACCGTCGAACTTCCTTCATCGATGAGGAAATCTCACTTCAGAAACGCAGAGCCCCTATCCTGCCCCCTTCTAGTCTCTCTCAACCTGACCCGAAGCCTTTCACCCCAAAGCCATATTCGGTACCTGAAGGCATCGCCGATCCTCGTGTTCACGAGTTCTTTGACAAGAAGAACATTGACTTATGCACCAAGAACAAGAAAATAGACCTCGACCGGAACAATCAAGCGGCTAAGGGCACGCGGTCCCGCCGTGAAGAGGCTCTTGAAAAGCACCGTGAACTTGCGAACCAACTGGCTGTCGAGCTCAACTGGTGGCGCGTCAAGGCCATCGCGAATGGTGCTGACTTCAGAGAATGGGATTACGTACCCCCGACTGTCAAGAAATGCATGATCGAAGAGATGGAGGGGAGAGTGAAGAAACTCGAGGAAGCCGCGGCAAAGGAAGCCAAGAAGGACAAGGCATCCGCTCATTCAACCCGAACCAAGAAGAACTCTGTAAGTCAAAAGTCTTCTTAACCCAACTTGACAGATGAGAAAATTACTAACAACCTGTCTTTAGCGTCTATCCAAGGAGGATGAGGCCCGAAAGAAACAAGAGGTTCTAGAGGTTATCGCTGCTTTTGCTGCCGAAGACCTTGATGCGATCGAGAAGATGTCTGATCCTGATTACAAAGCGAGGATTCCACGATCTCGCAACACTGCCGCCAGTCGCAAGAAGAGAGCAAGTGCCGCTGATGAAGACACCGAGGCTAACACCACTGCCGACACGACTGCGGCTGACACTACTGAGAACATGGCAGAGACTGGCAACGCTGATGTTACTACCGCCACGGCTACTGATGACATGGAGTTCGGCAGCATGGATTTTGACAATAATCCTTCTTATAACATGCCGACTAACATGCCCGAAATGTCTAACATGGCTCACATGTCTTCTGGCAACATGCCTTCTGACAACACACTTGATTTTGTTAACGGTCCTCAATTCAACACCAGCATGGCGCCTGGTCAGTTCAACGCGACCCCTGCTCCGATGTATGGCGGCCAGCCTACTGAACATCCTACCTACCTTAACCCCCTTAACAATGCTTTCGGAAGTGTCCACGGTCAACAGCAGCAGGCTTCTGATCTTCTTCAGGGAACCAACAGCTACCATGAGCTGCGACGACAACCTTCCAATGTCACCATGCTTGATGTTCAGTCCGACACCTACCAGCCAATCGATCCCAACATGGGCGGCACGATGAACGAAACCTCCCCCTATTGGGAGGCTCCCAACGCTTCTGGCTCTAGTACACTTCCTTCCAACATTGACCCCAACCTTCAAGGTCCCATGGGAGATCAAAGCACACTCCCCCCTAACAACATGAGCCACCACATCCATGGCCCTCTGGGAGATCCTAGCCTTCTCCCACCCAACGATATCGGTCAGAACTCGAACATTGTCTCTTGGTACAGTGAAGAAGAGGCCCTCGTCAATGCGTTCCTTCCCAGACTTTCGAACAACGCGAATCAGAACGAGTCGGTCACTAACGATAAGAAGACCGTCGGAGAAGTTGATGCCAATGCCAACACCTCCAAGTACCCCGACCCTGAAGAGGAATTCGACTTTTCTCAATACCTCAACATCTCCCCCTAATTGGGCTCTCACACATTTACACACACCTTGGGCTTTTGCCATATATCGACAAACGATAACAACGATATCGTGACCAGCTGGATGGTCCACCTCACTTATTTTTGGTTGTATGAACGATCTCAAAAGTTGTTTGCTTGATTTCACTGCTTTTCTTTGCACATCTGTCCTTTTCATGCATCTCATTTTCAGCTTTCGACAAACGCTATCGCACTCTTGATTCACTACACGCTGCGGCTGGCGATACCGCCCGAGAACTCATTCTTAACGAGGCACACATCGAGTTGCCCTCAGCCGCATCATCGTTTGTTCTTCTGCATTTATATCGGCGTCACGGACATTTCATGATAAGTATCAGGACAGATACTCGCCACTCATGCCGAAAGGAAATCGATTTACCACACACGGCAAAAGGCGTTCAGGATCAGCTCTCACAATCATGAGCACTAATACCTTACAAAGAAAGGAAGGGTATGATTTTTTTTGGAGTGCATTACGCTCGGCGTTTAGGATGCGACATCCCCCATGGAAGGAGAGCTGTTGGCCACAAAGGCCAGATGTCAATTCACCTGCTACGAAAAGCGGTCGGTGTTCAAGATGACATTATTTACAGTCTCGGGGTAGACTTTGGCAAAAAAGGCCCAAGGAACTGAATCGCATATTGAGGATTGCATTGTCTCCTCCGGAACCACCATAGGAAATGAATGGGGTTTGTATAGAGTCTTGTATGGTATTAGAAGTCTAGAAAGAAGAAGTAACTTAGATGTTCACCGAGACACTGGTAACCTTCACAGACATAGAAAATACAACACACAAAAATCATTCGTGTTCCTCTTCTGCTATGTGACTAGATGTACCTAAACTCTGACTCTGATTCATCGCATCACGGGTATAATCAACTCGACATTTCTCATTCCAACATAACCAAGCATGATTCCTCTGGTGATTTACTAAGCACTAACCGTAGTTTCAGGCTTGGGTTCGGCTGTCTCTGGATCATTCCTGGGCCGCTGCACAAATGTTGAACCTGTAGGATCCGCCACGCAGGCCTTGACGAAAAAGACTGTAGTGATAACGGTGAGGATCCTGGGCACAACCGTTAGTAAGTGTCATGTTGTTGTTGAGTCCAGAAGCTTACCATGTAACAGCGCCGAGAGCGACAGCAGCAGCCATTGAACCGCCCCAAGCATCAAGCTCACCCACGCGACTGATGTAGTAGCTGTTGTACAAATGATAAAAGTCAGCTGTCCACGCAGCACCCCATGCCCAAGCAGCCAGCCAGAGGATCGACGATATAACGAGGGTGCCGAAGAAGATAGAACGGATGTACAGCTGGGGAGCGAAGAATTCGGCGGCGAGCATGCATCCTAGGATGATCCATGTGAAGATTGCCTAGATAGCGTGAGTCGGATGTCTTGTGGGCTATTGGCAAGAAGAGGAAAACACTTACGCTGAAGATGATCAAGCCAGCTGGACCACTACCGCCGTAGTAACGAGCCCAGCTACTGATGAGGGAAACGTTGTATGCTGCAGCGATGAGGGCGCCCAGAGACATGGCGATAGTTGCACCGCGGACAATGGTGAGCCACATGGGCATCTTTGGGACGCCTTTGGCTGTGAGGCCCATGCTGGGAGTCGTAGTAGCCATGTTTTCGAGAAGTATATAGATCGAACACTGTAGGTATCTGAAATAGGTATGTCAGTATACAAATGTAACAAACTGTGCACTATCACAGGAACACTTACTTGTGGTATGACGAATAAATCAATCGCTTAATCACATTTGCCAAACTGGGAGGGGAAGAGGGCCATGGTCTCTATTAAGTAGCAGTCTTCTCCACTCCCTCCTCTTGTCAAGTTGTCAAAAGCAAGCATGAATTAATCGGTAGTTGCAACACAGATGCGGTCACAGGCACAGGCACAGACAGGGCTGAAAGGAGGTGGTCCACCCTTGTTGGTGTGATTCAGTCGAGCACATGCGCCACGCACCGCTAAGAACAACGTCCTTGCAGTTACGAATATCTCTTATTGGATCGAGTCTTCAGCTATGGCCAGGGTTGTTGGGCTTTAACTCCTCACATACAGAGACACGTAGATCGTCTATGCCAACGTTGGTTAGAAACATTGGGAGTCCTTCAGCCAAGGCATACCCTAGACTTGGCAGCGCTAAATGAACCACATGACTTGGGGATATCGGTAGATGGGGGGAACATATTCAAGAGATTTCTGGTAAAATAGATTAACTTATTTTTAGTATGCTCATCTGTTCATGTGAGGGTCTTTGCATAATGTTGGATACAGTCTCTGCATCTGTTACACCTTGGAACCACACAGCCAGCGGTTAAAGAACCAGTCATACAAACGTGCAATGTGCCTTTGTCCTGCAGTTTTGATTATGCCCTGTCATGTTTCACTTGTGTAGATCATTACAGGGGTTTATCGTATGCCATTATTCCCTGCACCTTTGTTTCACTCTACGAATGTCAAAGTTGAAGTTGCATACATAAACATGTCTTGTTCAGCATCTTCGTTACTTGTTACAATAGTCAATCTAGAAAGACATCAAAGTGAGACAATTCAATATATTCTCTCCTGTATCAAGCCATTTAATCTTGGCACATGAGGATAGCCTGAGATTTACATGAAACATGTTGACGTGTCTATCTGCCACTGTAACTCAGGATGAAACAAATTATGTAGAATAGCATGAATATTAAATTGGGTACATACTTTGAGCAACAGTTGTACCCTCTATAGACAATGTTGGATCGTTAAACTTGCTGTCATTAATCATTTGTCCTCAGCCCATTTGCTTTACTATGCCTTCATAGGCACTTACTTTCTCGCATGGACCATTCTTCCCCTCACCCAAACTTGCTTCACGTTCCGATCATCTCCGTTGAATAACCACTTGGCAATCTTCTCCTCCCAAGTCTCCCATCCAAATATGTTGACGTTGCCATCTTCCTCTGCGATGCCATCCATATCAACTCCTCCGAGCCGAATCAACTGCGCATCCCATTCCATTCCCTCCTCGAATCCACCGACTCTATCTTCAAGTCCGACTACTTGTGCGCCGCCGCGAGTCGCGAGGTACAGGACCTCTTCCACTGTCAACTTGTTCCGTTCTTTTTCTTCTTGCAGTCCCATGGCGACGTGTCGACTAACGAGAGCTGCTTGTCGTGCTGCTTCGAGAACAGAAGGGCTGTAACCGCCGCTCATATCCGTACCAAGACCAACAGTGATACCCTGATCCCAAAGCCAGCGCACCCGAGCAGATCCACTGGTGAGAGAGCTATTACTGCATGGGCAATGCGAGATTTTGCTTCCTCGCTTTGCTATCAACTTGGCCTCCTCGTCCGTCAAATGCACAGCATGCGCCAGAATCGTACGTGAAGTCAAAAGGCCGCATTCATCGTAAAGTTGCGTATAAGACTCTGACTCCGGAAACAACTCCGCAACTAGTTCGATCTCCCCTTCGTTCTCAGAAACGTGTGTCTGTACAGGAAGATCTAGCTCCTTCTGAATCTTTGCCAGCCCCTTCATCGACTCGGTAGAGCAAGTCGGTGCAAAGCGCGGCGTCAACACAGGTGAAACCAACTTGAACCCTGGATCAATCTTTTGCACGTGTTGGATCGTCTTTCTTGTCTTCTCCAGACCTTCTTCGACGCTCTCATCGCGATAGTAGCTGGGACACATGTCCGGATTGTCCATGCATACACGGCCCACGAGAGCTCTTTGTCCCAATTCTAGACAAAGATCCGCAAGTAGGTTTGTCGCCGCCACGTCGATTGTCGCATAGTAAGCCGCCGTTGTTGTTCCGTGAGATAGCGTTCGTCGCACACATGAACCATATACTCGACGCGCCTTGTTCAAGTCTTTAAGACTAGACTCGAGGGGAAATGTGTACTTCTCTAGCCAGTCCAGAAGCGTCGTCTTTCCAAATATGCCCACATTTGGGTACTGAGATGCATGAACATGGGAGTCTAAGGTTTGTTAGTATATGCTTTATAAAAAGGGCTTTCTATACGAGAAAGGTACTCACCGACAAAGCCGGGGAAGAAGAACTCGCCAGGCTTAGCGATATGAACACCCACTTCACTCAATTCCCAGCCTAGTAATTCTCTGACTCTCATTCCAAGTTGACCTCGGGCGCAACCTTCATTGTCAACTTTGACAATTTTACCCTCTCCATCAACACAGACGATGCTATCATGGTAATAGTTGAGTTCTTTCGGGTCTTTGCTGGAGATGAATGTCCCGAAAAAGACCTTTTTCTTTGAGTCTGTCATTCTTGGAGTTCCTGTATTCTGATCACTTAAAAGGCGCATAATTGTGTTGATGAGTGAGACGTAGATAGATAGATGGAGTGAGTAAGTGGGAGAGAGAGATGATGTAATATCTCAATGAGTAGAGCCAAGAGAAGAAACAAACAAAGGGTCAAGAAAAAAGAAGCGAGAACCCAAAAGAACAAACCTATCTTCAAAACGCGCTGCTACGGGCTTATATACATATCCATCAACTCATGGACTTGGCTTGGACCCGTTGACCGATATATCTATCTCCTTGTCGGCGACCAATGCGGACTTTGGCTCCGTGATAGGCCACCTCCACCTCTTGTCCGTCTCCGGCTGTCGCCGGCAGCCGAACCAATTCATTGGCATGCAAACGGGAGTCAGTGGAGACAAAAGATACTTTCCTTGCCGAGGCATCTTCAGCTAAACATCAAGTACCTCTTGTCCAGCTCGGCAATTATTCCCGTCATGAGCTTCAATCGTGTTACGAAACCGGTATCACAGAGGTCACACAAGGAATTGATAGGACAGGCAATGGCAAGGCGAGGCAATTGATAAATAAGAGTAAATAAATGTCATCAAACATTCAAGATTGTCTATCAGCAGGTAAAACAAGCAAACTAACGCCCCTCTAGCTAAAGATAACACGATACATCGTAATACAATCATCCCAAATAACAGTCCGAACCGGGAATCTGTAGACTTCTCTTCATAATCATCCATCTCTAGTCTTGTCTTCCGTCATAACATGTCTATGCATGAATTCCCTCCTCGTTTTCATTATGTCCCTTTTTTCGTCTTTTTATTTTTTACTTGTTTTTGTTTCTGTAAATGCTTAAGCAGCACGGCCAGATCCCTCGTACTCGCCACTGGAGCTGTCGCTGCCCTCAACACCGTTGGCAGCAACCTCGTCCTGGTTGTACTTGTCCCAGTTGGCCAAAACGGCACCAATCTTGGGCGAGTTGGTCAGCTTGTAAACATCCTCAAAGTACTCCTTGGTCAGCGCAAAAGGCTTGGCTGTCACGTTGGGAATGTACTTTCCGACCAGCTTAGAAGGATCAATAGAGGTCTTGTTGATCTTCTTGAGCAAGAAGGAACGGAAAGGCTTGACACCAGATCGGAGGAAGGTTGAGTGGAAGGGCACATCAATACCTCGGAGAGGGATCGTAGCGAAGCCACGCTCCAACTCGAGAGGGGTAGGCTTGGCTAGGGTCTTCTCGGCACAGCCGCGAATAATCTCGCGGAGGTGTCCCTTGACCTCCTCGATGTTATCCTTGACCTCTTCAATGTCGATCTTCTGGATCTTGATGAAGTTGGTCACACCAGCAAGAGTGTCGAGCGCACGGAGGTCACCGGCACAGACGTACTGCTGGTTGGCAATGTTGTAGTTGACAATCTCGAGAAGCCAGCCAGTCTCCTCAGCAATGTTGTCGACAACGAACTGGAGAGCAGCTTCGTTGAAGGTCTTGCTGATGCGGCTGGGGTTGACAGCACACATGGAGTAGTTGGATCGGCCAGCGGCATCACGCTCGACAGCAACCTGCATGGTGAGACCACGGTAGAACACAACAGACACCAAGCTCTCAATGGGCATGACCTCAGCCAGGGCAGCAAGGGCCGAGTATTCACCAAGCGAGTGACCGGCAAATGTGCTGTTGTTGGGCACAAGTCCCTTGGCCTTCATGTCCTCGAAGCTGGCCTTCTCCATAAGGGTAAGGGCGGGCTGAGTGAACTGGGTGGCCGAGAGAAGACCAGTGGGAGATCGGTAGGTGTACGAGGTGGTGGTCTCGTCAATCTCCTTGAAGATCTTCTCGGACTTAATGCTACCGTCGGCAGCGACGGTCTCGAAAGTCATGGCGATGTAGTTCTGGCGGATAGCCTTACCACGGGGGCCACCGAAGTGAATGGTGAGCTCCTTGGGGTTGTTTTTGACGATGTTGGTGATGGAGAAACCTGCAATAGATTAGTAAATGAGATACGAATGATGTTGTAAATGTAACTTACCATAGGCGTCGAGAAGGTACTTGTCGGCGCGGTCCCAGACCTCCTTGGCAACAGGGCTGCTGGCGTATAGCTCCATACCCATGCCCTGCTCCTGAGAACCTTGGCCAGTGAAGACATAGGCTGTAGCAGGCTGCTCAACCTCGGCCTCACCCTCAAGGACCTTGTCCTCAGTCTCCTTGTTGCGGACCTCGACCTTGATGATCTTGCGACCAGAGACCATGCCAGAGTGCTGGAGCTTGACCTCGAGGTCATCGTTAGGCAGAACCATACCGACCAGCGAGGCGTGGAAGCTTCGGACACGTCCAATGTTGTTCTCAGCAGCCCAGGTCTCGACGAGGCTTCGGACGGAAGCACTGGAGTACATGCCGTGGGTGATGGTTCCAGGAAGGTTGGCGTAGCTGGAGAAGACACGAGAAACGTGAATGGGGTTGTAATCACCGGACACACGAGCGTAGTTCTCGTTGGAAGCAGGAGCTCGGAGCGCGAGAGGAGACCTTCCACTGAGAGGGATGGCGTTCTCGAAGTTGATGGGCTGGTCAATAGGCTGACCGTTTCGCTCAAGGTAGTCAATGACAGGGTTGCCGTGAGACTCTCCGGTCTCGTAGTCAACGCTACCAACCTGGATGATCTCCTTGGTGGGGAGCTCAAGAAGGACCTGGCCTCGGGTCTCGATGCTGCTGAAGACAGTCTTGTTCTTGTAGCGAACCAAGCTCTGGAGGCGGAAAGTCAGAGTCTGGCCGAGCAACTCAATGTTCTGAGGAAGCTCGTCAACGGAGAACCAGTCCTTGGATCGGAGGATAGCGACATCGCGGGTGGTAGCAAGGTGCACCTGGATGGGGGTCTCGACCTTTCGCTGGAAAGTGTTCTCGTAGTCGGTGTAGGTACCGCGGTACAAGAACTGAGAAGTGACCTCCATGACAGGCTTGCCATCACGGACGAGAGTACCACAGACCTCAACCATCTTACCAGCCTCCTGGTTAATGACGGCATTGATTTGGGCAGTGGTAGAAACCTCGTCGCCCTTCTTGAGAGGCTCAGCACCGGGGATCATGCGGAACTGGTTGGACAAGTGGACGAGCTTCAGAAGATCGCCGTCGATGGTGCGAGGGAAGATGGGCTTGGTAATAGCCTTCCAGCCAATAACGATGGCGAAATCCATGGGAGCGTAGACAGTCTTGCCAGGTCGGTCGACGAAAGCCTCGCCAGTGTTGCCAACGGCATGGACAAAGTCGTTGATAGCCTCACCAGTGATAGTGGTCTTACCACCGTCGAACTTGGCAGTGACATCAGCGTCCAAGTCAAGAGCCTCATCACCGAACCATGCCTTCCAGTAGAACTCCTTGATGCGGTCGTTGCGACCCTCCATAACCTCACGGATAGGAGAGTAACCAGCCTCAGGGTGGTAGGTGAACTCCAGGGGCAGAGCAGCAGGCTTGCCAAGAGCAGTAGTCTCCTTGATCATGTTGACCTGGATCTTGTTCTCGCCGACAAGCTTGACCTCGATCACATCGACGTACTGGTTGTGGCGGGGCTGCTCACGGACAACAATGGTTGTCTTGGAAGGATCGTTGGGGTAGGAGATCTCAACGAACAGACCACGAGAAGGAGCAAAAATGCGTCGGATGGGGTTGGTCTGGAACTTCTGACCCTGAGCAACAACATCAGCCATGAGCAGAGCATGGCGCCAGTTACGGTTAGGGCCGGCAAGGAGAGACAGCCAAGAGTCAAGCTCAGGGAGGGTAGCGGCAGCAGATGACGACAGACGGTAGGTGTTCTTGTAAGTGTCGTAGCTGACGGTCAGGCCCTCGACATCAAGAGGAATCTCTGAGTCAACAAGCTTGCCACCGAAGTACTCGATGTAGGGGATGGAAGCCTTGTTGTCGTTGTATTGATCCCTGGTGAGGTACTTGACATGAGTCTCGTGGATGTCATCGAGAATTGACTTGATAGGCTGGTCAATCTCGGTGGAGAACTTGGCAGCAGCAGGTCCCTGAAGAATGCAAGTGCGGCCAACATCCTGGTCAACGACAGCATCCAGATCCTCAGACTGCCACAGAGAGTCCTTCTTGAAGTAGAACTCGAAGTTGTCGTCAAAGACAGGAATGAAAGTAACAGGCTTCTGGGTGGGTCGCATGCACATGATAAGGAAGTGTTGAACATCCTGAGCGTTGATGATCTGAGTCTCAGCATCGGGGTAGGCGGCGAGGATGCGGTCGATGACCTCGAAAGGATCACTGAGCTCGGAGTAGCTCTGGAGGAGAGAGGCCTGGCCAGGGGTGGCGGTCAGACGCTCCTCGAGACGGTGAATGTAATCACCGACAAGAACAGTGTAAGAGCGGTCGATCCAGCGAGACTGGTGTTTGACGTAGAGGAGTTCGACAAGACGTCGCAGAACCTCGGCGTAGGTCATGTCATCAAGATCGACAGCCTTGCCCTCCTTGTTGCGACCGAACCAGACCTTCTGGCAATCATCGTTGAGCTTCTTGATGTAGTAGTCCTTGTTCTTCTTGAGCTCAGCAACGCGCTTCTCCTTGGGAAGGCTGAAGATCTTCTGGTCCATCTCGGCCCAGAAGCGAACTCCACGAGTAGCGAGCTTGTGGATAGGCTCGCCCATCTCGGATCGGACAGTAAGAACACCACCAGCAGGTCCCTTGTAGGTCTGCTCCCACTCGCTGTCCTCAAGACCAGGAGCAGCGACGATGGCCTCCTTGGCGGCCTTGCTGGTGTGAGCCTCCTTGGCAACCATCATGCGGCTACCGAACAAGCAACCATCGAAAGGCATGGGAGGGTATCCGTACTTCTTGGACCAGTCACCAGTGATGTAGGGGTAGGTGTCATCGGCACCACCGAAACCACTACCGGCAACGAGAATGATGTTCTCTTGTCGTCGGATGCGGCCATACATCTGGAGAATAGGGTGATGGAAATCCTCGAAAGAGTGGTGACCACCACCACGGCCTCCGGTCCACTGAAGCATAACAGGGAAGTGGGGGTTAGCCTTGGCGATGTTGATGACGGATTGGATGGCATCAAGAGAACCAGGCTTGAAGCTAATGTGCTTGAGGCCAAGGGTCTCGATGTACTCCTGTGCAACCTCGATAGAAGGAACACCAGCACCGATGGTAAGACCCTCGATGGGAACGCCCTCAGATCGGAGCTTCTGGATCAAAGGAATCTGCCAAGCCATGGCACGGGGGTTGACATAGATCAGGTTGATTGAGATACCACGACCGGCGGGAATAGCCTTCTCAATCTTGGTAATAGCATCGGTCATCATGGGACCAACGAAGTAACCACCACCAGCAAGCTCGATGTGGTATCCAGCGTTCATGGTAGCGGCGACAAAGTCCCAGGGAACAGTGCAGGGTGTCATACCGGCAACGAGAACTGGGGGAAGGCCAAGAAGACGACTCATCTTGGTATCGAGGTAAGTTCGGCCGCTCTTGTTGTTCACGAGCTTGGGGCCGAACTCCTTGACCCAATCGATGGCGTACTTGACGGCGTTCTCATCGCGGTCGAAGAGCTCAGCCTTGTAGCCAAGGTCGTTCATACCACCGTCGACGGTACCGGCCAAGATGACACGGACACCAGTGCCCTCCTTGTTTCGGCTGGTCAAAACACCGAGTCCAGAAACACCACCAGGGCCGAAGTCCAGAATGTGAGTGGCGTCGGGGAAGACGGTGGCCTTCTCCCAGTTGACAGGGTCGCGAGTGATCAAGCGAACCAGAGCAGGGATGATGTTGCCCTTAACCTCCTCTCGAAGATCCTTGCCAGTGTTGGTATCAAAGACAGCAATTCCGAGATCGCTAGAGTCGATGTTGATGTCCTTCAGATCCTCGTCGATCATGGCAGTAGCCTCAGAAAGGTACTTGCTGTGGAAAGGAGCGGTGATGGGCAGGAATCGGTTGGCGAAGCGAACCTTTCGCTCAGTGAAGGGGATTCGGTTCTGATCCAGGCCAACGGGGGCCTTGACCTTTCGCAGCTGGGTGTTAAGACCGTAGAGAGAGGTGGGAGGTCCTGTCACAACCAGGTTTCGGGGGCTGTTGATGAGGGAGATGCTGATGTGACGGTCCTCGGGAAGGTACTGGTTGGTAGCATCAATGTGCTTCTGAACCTCAGCCTGAGGAAGATCTCGGATGCTAAGCATAGGAGTGGGTGAGCCCTCTCCGTGCTCCGAGGACTCGCGAAGCATAGTGGGAGTCATTGAGGTGGTGGGGAAGGCCTGCTGGCTTCGTGTTCCGATCCAGAAAAGCATGGTCAGAACTGAGCTGCTGATGTCCTGCCATGAGTCCCAAGAGTCGGCAGCAGCAGTGGCGGCTGCCATGACAATACCTTGAGAGTGACCGGTGGAACCAGTGATTCTCTCTCGCAGCATACCAGGGTGCACACCAAGTAGCTTACATGTCACCTCGTAGTGGGCGAGCTGAACAAGGCCAATAAGAGGGAAACTAACAGGTGCCGAAATCAGGTAGTCGACATCAGGAGTAGAATCCTCGTGGTGCAGCCAGTTCATGATGTCCAAGCCCTTAGGGAACATCTTCTCGGCCTTGGGGTCTTTGGAGAGAGTCTGGAGGAGCTCGGCTGATCGGGTGATGAGATCACCAACGAAGCTCGAGTATGTCTTGAAGATTTCCCGCAACTCCTCAAAGTACTCCTCAATGTTACCCTGACCACCGAAGATTGTGTAGATTTCGGCGTCGCCATCCTCAGCAGCTCGGAAGAGGGCCGAGGCATGGGGCTTGATCGGTCGGTTGCAGACAGAGCGAGCGGTGTAGTAGCTGCGGATGAAGTCCAACTTCTTGGACTCAATGCCGGGCAGGCTGGCGGCAACGGCGTGGGCTTCGTTGCCACGGAGGAAATTGCGCTCAAACTCGTTAAGGACGAGCTTCAAGACCTCCTCGTAGGAGCCAGCATCGTCATCCTCACCCTCATCGACCTCGTGGGCAATGAGGTCAAGGTATCTGGCAACCAAGTCGGGAACTGACGATGGCTCGTCATCCTGGGCAAGCTCGTCGGTGGCTTCGGGTAGCGTGGCGACAAACTTGTCTTTCAACTGAGAGGCGTGGAAGTGAAGGTTGGTGGGGATGAGAAAGGAAGTCTCGAGAGATCCGTGGGAGAGAGTCAACGGTCGAAGAGAAGCGCTGGATCTGGGGGTGGAAATGCCCGTCTGGGCTCCTTGACCGGCGCCGTACATGATGAGTGAAGGGGTATCGAAGAAAATCTGCAATTGCAAGTAAAAGCCAGAGGTTAGTCTTTTGAAATTGGCGGTTCAACCACTTGTAAAGTGCCAATGGCTCACAAACCTATGAATTCAAGTCGTAACAACAGAAACGATGTCTGATGTTTTCCCCGAGGACGCTGGTGAGAAGAAACCGGCTGTCCTTGTTTGCGTAGAGGCTGGCTGGTCCCCTGATAGGTGGGAGGGGGTAGAAATTAGTAGAGAATAGCTTTAGAGTCGGTGGAGCGTAACGCGGCACAAGACAAGACAACACCAGCCAGGCGCAAAGGGGAGGAAGAAGAAATGAGGATGATGATGAAAGAGGAGAATGAAGATGGATAATCTCAAGGAGGGAAAGAGGTCTAAGAGGGATTCAGAAATTGGTCCCGACCAAGGTATAAGTCAAAGATGAGAAAAATCGAGCTTGTACCGAATGCCGTCGCCCTTACGGATTGTATTGACAAGCAAGGCAAGCGAGGGTGGGTGTGGTTGAAGCAGCTGGAGTCTTGGAGGGGCCGCCTCAGCGAACTGGAGTAGCAGGCCAAAAATTCAGTTCTGTTGGGGATATGGAGGGGTACGTATCCTAGCATCTTTTTCCCTACTACAACTGTACCAACAGGCGGGCAGCTTTTTCTACTTCCCCTCCACAATCCGGGCTATCTTAGTGCGAAGCTCAATGGATGAACTTCGAGGAAGAAGAAACGAATCCACCTCCCGCCGTTGTGAGACCATGACACGGCCATTCCATTGGCATGCACCGCATTGGAGGCTCGCTTGATCCGCTGGGACCCCACGACATTAGACACCCCTTGCCGCATGATGCTCTTTACCAAAGAGGGACAAGGGGACCATCATTAGCAGGGGTTAGGTTGAGAAGAAGGTCAACGAAGGGGAAGGGTCCTCTCCAAAGTACCGGTACCTCGACGCCAATACACCGTTCTGAACAAGAATGCTGCCATCGCTTAAACCTCAAACTGTACCGGAAGACTTCGGACGCAGGTGGTTGCAATGGGATCTCAGCCACTGTTCTTCAAGGGCTCTGAAGGGCTGGAACAATGCTTGGATTCGCCGTGGGTCTCATTCTGCTGGTTTGGGGCGCCTGTGAGGCTGCTGTTGAGCCAAGGTGACACCTAGCGGAAGGACGGAAGGCTGATGGTGGCATTTTGATGAGATGTCGATTCGTCCGTTTCGGAACACACGATTCTTCCCACAGGCCAATGGTTTGCTCTCATCGTTTTTGGTTTGGATCCAGATATGGGTTGGGTCTATTTTGTTGCCACAAGCGTTTTCTGTAGGTTACATTCAACTCAATTCAATCCCTCTCAGTGAGTCCCTATCTATCCCCGACGTATTTACCATCAGCCATCGCATGATAAAGTTGTCGTCACAAACGCTCAGCAATTCCGAAGCGACAATCTGCTGCAAGACATCTCGTCATACGTGTTTGACACTCTCTTTCTGCTTGAATAGTTCGGCAATTCGGTTATGTCAAGGTTTCATTGCGGTGCTTCTTCACCCTCCTCCCGGGTAGATGGCGAGCCTCAATCTCTACTAGCGGTGTCGGTGACGACCGAAATTTTCCACCTTCAGGGTGACCATTGAGGAGTGATAGAATCCTTCCATGACTAGCGAAGTGGCAAGCATAATTTGGCACTAACAGCCTCGAACAATATCTTTCGATCAATTTTGGAGATACAATTCTGGGTACTGTACTCGGGGGTTACTTTTCAAGCCGTTTCTGCTGTACTGTCTTGCCCTGAATATCGAGTCTGCTCTAAATGAATGTAGAGGTACTGTACAAGTGTTCAGCTCGGAAGTTTCGTGGGCCTCCCGTACTCCACCCCACTACCCATGAAAGACAAGCATCAACGTTTACTTTCTTTCCCATCAAACACGGTTTTCAAATGGTGATAGATTTCACATAAGCTGCTAGAGTTTCCCAGTCGTCCAACGGCACAACAGTTACCAGAAAGTAAAGTTTAATAAAGATTCTGCTACCAATTGATTCTTCCTGCACTGATCATATCATGATAAGTCTGTCGTGGTCATGATGAGAAAATTTGTGCCCATCTCCACCGCCTCGCCAACGCCTCACTCATGTCCCCAACTTCTCATTCCAACAATGATTCGACACCCCACATTCTCCGTCCAGCATCGACTTCCCGAATGTAGTGGGGTCGAGCTATAATGATCGCTTCCATCCACGTACCTTACGCGTAAAGCACTGTACATACATGGTAGTAGCCGTGAAGCCCTGAAGCATTTCGGTGAGTTGCTCGATAAACTGAACTGATCGAACATGAGCCTCTTAAACTTTGTGATGCACCATCGATATATCTCTCATCGATGCTATTAATTGCGCGACCCTTATCCGTACGCGGCATGGCGTCTTGTAGATCTCGTTTCGCTCTTACATGCACCAACGGCTGTGGCTATGCGCAATCGTTTCAGCAAGGTGCAGATAAGAGCCGCAAACCAACCTCACAGCATCATATAACGGCCGTTGGATTCAATCCACATAACTCTAATACTCAACCATAGCTTAGAGACAGATAGGAAACCTGGAATGATAGCTCAACATATCTGCAGTTTGCAGCAATCATGAGAAGCTCGGAGTTCCGGAAACCGACGGATAAGCGAGTAAACAACAATTCACTTTCACCATCAATTGTATGTATCGGTACCTAGCCGAGTTGATCATGCCGGGTGACAGTTGAGCAAGACGTGAAATTGCATTGAACAGATACATAGTACATAGATGGCACCGCTATTTGGTGCCTCCCTTACCTACTGCCACTGTCATGATCCATCTTTACTGTGCCTCTATGCTCGCACCCCTTCTGGCTTATTCATATGCCTTCTGACTGGCGAGCAAAGACCATCTGCTCTGTACCACTACCCTTGGACCCTTGGGATCGAAGGTGGTGGTCTGGCTTAGGTGTCGTCACCTTACTTGTTTGGTACTGACATGGCGCCTTTTTCTTATCGTTCCTGGGCCGAATTCCTAATCGCTGACCAGTAGACGACAAGACCGAGCATGCAGGAAGTGAGCCCGCTCGGCCGAACTATCTTTGGATAATCGATCGTAAATGATGATAACCAGCAAAACAACCAAGCTCACCTCACTCAAACATGTTGATGGTGCCCCAAAAGGCTGGTTTCTGGGGAAGACGCTCCCCTGGACGCCCCTGGCTGGTGCACGCCTACAAACAAGTGTTAAACTACAATAGGACTAGCGACTCAATATGGTTGAGAAGCGGGCTGCACGCCAAGGACCCGCAGCCATGTGTGGCTCGGGGATGTTCCACCCAAGAGAAAGTACCGGATACTCAACCGTGCTACAGCGGGAGCGAGCGTACAGGGCGCCCTGACAGGGTACTCGATGTACCGAGAGCTGCCCCTACAACAAGTACTCTACAAGGTGCCAATTGCCCGCTTGGTGCTTGGTGGAGGGGGGACAGCCCAGGAGACAACAGACAGGGGTGTGGCCTAGAGCCTCCCCCAATTTTTTTTCAATCGATGAACTTTTTGGTGGGCCAGTTGTTCAACAATCGACTCCTCCCTCGTCGGTTACAATCGTCGTTACCTATTCGTACGGGCCATCCGCACGTCTGGTTAGAATCTAGCTCCGTCTCTTCTCTAATCCTTCCCATTGTTTCTTGCTGGTAGGCAGAACGGAATTACATTCTAGGCCTTCATATTCATAGACTTTCCGGCCACTTTCTTCTGCCTCCATCATTCTCCTCCCCCATCCTCCATCTTCTCTATCCTCCCCCTCCCTCATCTTCTTTCCTACCTCCCCGCCAGCTGCACACTTCAGCTTGGGAGTTTCTTGCGACGGTTCCATATTCTTTTACGTTGGGGTTAAGCGGGCCCCCGGTATAATCACCGTCAATTCGACCATCCTCTCGCACCAATTCTAGGTTGCGATTGCCATTTCGGCCTTTTTCGAGATACCCTTTCTTTCACCTCCTCACGACCTAATACCGCCAAAATGCGTCCCGAAGTCGAGCAGGAGCTCGCTCACACGCTGCTCGTTGAGCTGCTCGCATACCAATTTGCTTCTCCAGTTAGATGGATTGAGACCCAAGATGTGTTCCTCGGTGAGAGGACCGCTGAGCGAGTCGTGGAAATCGGTCCTGCCGACACCCTTGGTGTCATGGCCAAGCGAACTCTGAAGTCCAAGTATGAGGCTTACGATGCCGCCAAGTCCGTTCAGCGAAATATCCTCTGCTACAACAAGGATGCCAAGGAGATCTACTACGACGTTGATCCCGTGGAAGAGGAGCCTGGGCCTGCTGCTGCTTCTTCCAGCGAGGCTTCTGCCTCTGCTCCTGCGGCCTCTTCTGCTGCTCCCGCCGCTGCCGCTGCTCCCGCCCCCAGTTCCGGCCCCGTTGCCCAAGTTGCCGATGAGCCTGTCCAGGCCGTCGACATCGTCCGCGCCCTCATTGCGCAGAAGCTCAAGAAGCCTCTTCTCGAGGTTCCCCTCAGCAAGGCCATCAAGGACCTTGTCGGTGGTAAGTGGAACAAGACAATCCCCGAATTGACAAGTTTTCTAACATTTGATGTTTCTAGGCAAGTCCACCCTCCAGAACGAGATCCTCGGTGATCTAGGAAAAGAATTCGGTTCAACCCCTGAGAAGCCCGAAGACACACCGCTTGATGAGCTTGGTGCCTCCATGCAGGCCACTTTCGATGGCAATCTGGGCAAGCAATCACTGTCCTTGATCGCCCGACTTATCTCCTCAAAGATGCCTGGTGGTTTCAACATCACAGCAGCCCGAAAATACCTCGAGTCTCGATGGGGTCTTGGACCCGGCCGACAAGATGGTGCTCTGCTCCTCGCCCTCACAATGGAGCCTCCCGCCCGATTGGGCTCTGAGGGTGACGCCAAGGGCTTCTTCGATAGCGTCGCCAACAAGTATGCCACAAATGCTGGCATCAGCCTGTCCACAGCTGCTGCTGCTGGCCCCGCTGGTGGTTCAAGCGGTGGCATGATGATGGACCCCGCTGCCATTGATGCCCTCACCAAGGACCAGCGTGCTCTATTCAAGCAACAACTCGAGCTCCTTGCCCGATATCTCAAGATCGACCTCCGAGAGGGCGAGAAGGCCCACATTAACTCTCAAAAGTCTGAGAAGGTTTTGCAAGCCCAGATTGATCTCTGGACTGCCGAGCATGGTGACTTCTATGCTTCCGGTATCGAGCCTGTCTTCACTCCCCTCAAGGCCCGAACCTACGACTCCTCCTGGAACTGGGCTCGTCAAGATGCCCTCAGCATGTACTTCGACATCATCTTCGGTCGTCTCCAGGCCATCGATCGTGAGATTGTCAGCCAGTGCATCCGTCTCATGAACCGTTCCAACCCCAAGCTTCTCGAATTCATGCAGTACCACATTGACAACTGCCCCACCGAGCGAGGCGAGACTTACAAGCTTGCCAAGGAGCTTGGACAGCAGCTCATTGAGAACATCCAGGATGTTCTTGAAATCGCTCCTGTCTACAAGGACGTTGCTGTCCCTACTGGCCCCAGGACCACTGTCGATGCCCGAGGTAACCTCAACTACGAGGAAGTCCCCCGTGCCAGCTGCCGCAAGCTGGAACACTATGTCCAGCAAATGGCTGAGGGTGGTAAGATCTCTGAGTACGGTAACCGCACCAAGGTTCAGAGCGATCTTTCCCGCATCTACAGACTCATTAAGCAGCAGCACAAGCTGTCCAAGACTTCCCAGCTTGAGATCAAGAGCTTGTATGGCGATGTCCTCCGATCGCTCGCCATGAACGAGAGCCAGATTCTCCCCAAGGACAACAAGGGACGCAAGGTTCTCAAGAACAGCCAAAGCAAGGGCAAGGTTGAGACCATTCCCTTCCTTCACCTCAAGAAGAAGGGTCTGCACGGCTGGGACTACAGCAAGAAGCTTACTGGCGTGTACCTGAACTGCTTGGAGGATGCTGCCAAGTCTGGTGTCACATTCCAGAACAAGCACGTTCTCATGACTGGTGCTGGTGCTGGTTCCATCGGTGCTGAGGTCCTTCAGGGTCTCGTCAGCGGCGGTGCTAAGGTCATCGTTACCACTAGCCGCTTCTCTCGTGAGGTCACCGAGTACTACCAAGCCATGTACACCCGCTACGGCTCTCGTGGCTCTCAGATCGTTGTTGTTCCCTTCAACCAAGGAAGCAAGCAGGATGTTGAGGCTTTGGTTGAGTACATCTACGACACCAAGGAGGGTCTCGGCTGGGATCTTGACTTCATCATTCCTTTCGCTGCCATTCCCGAGAACGGTCGCCAGATTGACGACATTGACTCCAAGTCTGAGCTCGCTCACCGCATCATGCTTACCAACCTTATCCGTCTTCTCGGATGTGTCAAGGCCCAGAAGACTGAGCGTGGCTTCGAGACCCGACCTGCTCAAGTCGTCCTGCCTCTTTCTCCCAACCACGGTACCTTTGGTAGCGATGGTCTTTATTCCGAGTCCAAGCTTGGTCTGGAGACTCTCTTTAACAGATGGCACTCCGAGAGCTGGGCCAACTACCTCACCATTTGCGGTGCTGTCATTGGCTGGACCCGAGGAACCGGTCTCATGTCTGGCAACAATATTGTTGCTGAGGGTGTTGAGGCTTTCGGCGTCCGCACTTTCTCTCAGCAGGAGATGGCTTTCAACCTTCTCGGCCTTATGTCTCCCACTCTGGTTGACCTGTGCCAGAACGAGCCTGTCTTTGCTGATCTCAACGGTGGTCTCCAGTTCATTCCTAACCTGAACGAGACCATGACCAAGCTTCGCAAGGATATCATGGAGACCAGCGAGGTCCGACGTGCTGTTGCTAAGGAGAGTGCCATCGAGAACACCATCGTCAATGGTGCCGCCTCCGAGGTTCTCTACAAGAAGAAGACCGTTGACCCTCGTGCCAACATCAAGTTTGACTTCCCCAAGCGCCCTGACTGGAAGACTGAGATCGAGCCCCTCAACGACAGCCTCAAGGGCATGGTCGATCTTGAGAAGGTCGTTGTTGTCACTGGTTTCGCCGAGGTTGGTCCCTGGGGTAACTCCCGTACCCGATGGGAGATGGAAGCCTACGGTGAATTCTCCCTTGAGGGTTGCGTCGAGATGGCCTGGATCATGGGTCTCATCAAGAACCACAACGGTCCTATCAAGGGCAAGCCCTACTCTGGCTGGGTTGACTCCAAGACAGGAGAGCCCGTTGACGACAAGGACGTCAAGCAGAAGTACGAGAAGTTCGTTCTCGAGCACTCTGGTATCCGTCTGATCGAGCCTGAGCTGTTCGATGGCTACGACCCCAACAAGAAGCAGCTTCTTCACGAGGTTGTCATTGAGGAGGATCTCGAGCCTTTTGAGTCTTCCAAGGAAACCGCCGAGGAGTTCAAGCGTGAGCACGGCGACAAGGTTGAGGTCTTCGAGATCCCTGACAGTGGCGAGTACATCATCCGTCTCAGGAAGGGTGCCTCTCTCTGGATCCCCAAGGCTCTTCGCTTCGATCGCCTCGTTGCTGGACAAATCCCCACCGGCTGGGACCCCAAGCGCTACGGTGTTCCCGACGACATCGTCTCTCAGGTCGACCCCGTTACCCTGTTCCTCCTCGTTTCCACTGCTGAGGCTCTTCTGTCTTCTGGTATCACTGATCCCTACGAGTTCTACAAGTATGTCCACGTCTCTGAGGTTGGTAACTGTGTTGGTTCCGGTATGGGTGGTGCTGCTGCTCTCCGAGACATGCACCGCACTCGCTTCCTCGACCAGCCTGTGCAGAACGACATTCTCCAGGAGTCCTTCATCAACACCATGGCCGCCTGGGTTAACATGTTGTTGATGTCTTCTTCCGGACCTATCAAGACCCCTGTCGGTGCTTGTGCTACCGCTGTCGAGTCCATTGACACTGGTTACGAGACCATCATGGAGGGCAAGGCTCGTGTCTGCTTCGTCGGTGGTTTCGACGATCTTGGTGAGGAAGGCTCTTACGAGTTCGCCAACATGAAGGCCACCAGCAACACTGTTGATGAGTTTGCTCACGGCCGTACCCCCAAGGAGATGTCTCGTCCTACCACCACTACCCGAAACGGATTCATGGAGTCCCAGGGTTGTGGTATCCAGATCATCATGACTGCTAAGCTTGCCCTTGACATGGGTGTCCCCATCCATGGTATCATTGCTCTTACTACCACTGCCTCTGACAAGATTGGTCGTTCCGTTCCTGCTCCTGGACAGGGTGTTCTCACCACTGCTCGTGAGAACCCTGGCAAGTTCCCTTCGCCTCTTCTTGACATCAACTACCGCCGTCGCCAGATTGAGCGCCGCAAGAAGACCATCAAGCAATGGCAGGAGTCTGAGCTTGAGTACGTTCATGACGAGATTGACGCCATGAAGTCTCAGGGTGCTACTTTCGACGAGAAGGAGTACGCTCAGGACCGCTTCGCTCACATTGAGAGGGAGGCCGCTCGTCAAGAGAAGGAGCTCCTCCGCAGCATGGGCAACAACTTCTGGAAGAGTGATCCTAGCATCGCTCCTCTCCGTGGTGCCCTTGCCACTTGGGGTCTCACTGTTGACGATATTGGTGTTGCTTCTTTCCACGGAACCTCCACCAAGGCCAACGACAAGAACGAGTCCAACGTTATTTGCCAGCAGCTCCGCCACCTCGGCCGCAAGAAGGGTAACGCCGTTTTGGGTATCTTCCAGAAGTACCTTACTGGTCACCCCAAGGGTGCTGCAGGTGCTTGGATGATGAACGGATGTCTCCAGGTCCTCGACACTGGTCTCGTTCCCGGTAACCGCAACGCCGATAACGTTGACCCCATCATGGAGCAATACGACCTTATCGTCTACCCCAGCCGAAGCATCCAGACTGATGGTGTCAAGGCCTTCTCCGTCACCTCTTTCGGTTTCGGTCAGAAGGGTGCTCAGGCCATTGGTATCCACCCCAAGTACTTGTTCGCTACTCTTGACGAGAAGACCTACACCGATTACTGTGCCAAGGTCGATTCCCGCCAGAAGAAGGCCTACCGCTACTTCCACGACGGCTTCATCAACAACAAGTTGTTCGTTGCCAAGAACAACTCTCCTTACGCTGACGACCAGCTCAGCAAGGTTCTTCTGAACCCTGATGCCCGTGTCACTGAGGACAAGAAGTCGTCTGAGCTCAAGTATGGTGCTGATTTCATGAAGCAATCCGAGAAGGTTGTTTCTTCCACCAAGGCCAAGGAGACTGAGCAGGTCATGGAGGCCCTTGCTCTCAAGGTTGCCAACAAGAACAGCCAGGTTGGCGTTGACGTTGAGGACATTTCTGCCGTCAACATTAACAACGAGACCTTTGTTGAGCGAAACTTCACCGCCAACGAGATCTCTTACTGTCGCCAGGCTCCCAGCCCTCAGAGCTCTTTCGCTGGTCGTTGGAGTGCCAAGGAGGCTGTCTTCAAGTCATTGGGTGTTGCCAGCCAAGGTGCTGGTGCCGCTATGAAGGACATTGAGATTGTCAAGGGCGAGAACGGTGCTCCCACTGTTTCTGTAAGTTGAATCCCAATCACAAAGAAGACACGATGCTAACAAATTTCCAGCTCCATGGTGAGGCTGCTGCTGCCGCTCAAAAGGCTGGTGTCAAGGACATCACCCTGTCTATCTCACACTCTGATAGCCAGGCTATCGCCGTGGCTGTTGCCAACTTTTAGGTGCATACAATAAATAGAAGGAGGAGGATTTGTACATGTTTGCTTTGTACTTGGTAATGGGCGTTTGATGAAGATGTATTTCGATATGATGCCTTGCGCTTGATGATATATGCCGGTGGCCATGGTCGATTGTACTGGGTCCATGTTGCTGATAGAACTCGATGTGAATTACATCGAGTAACGTTTTACGCATAAAATAGACAATTCCGTTAAATTTATCTTGAGTATGGAACTTCGCGAGTGAATGCTGTATTGTGATACGTATAGTAAGCCCAAATCAAAAACGCAATGGTGGTACATTGTGCGGCATTATTTATTTGCGGAATTGCTGCCTCTTCTCGGTTTATTTACTTCATTCCAAATCGATCTATCTCGTTCGTGAAGTCACCTGAAAGCTGGTAGCTGGTAGCTGGAATATGTGTGTGGTAATCACAGAGGACCAGACTTCCTCCTCTTTTTGCTTGTTTTGTTACCATAGACTCCCTTGTATCTTGGTGCGAGGTGCTTGAGATCTATGGCAAACAGGTCTGCATGCGCAAGGTATCGTCGTAAAATTTCGTAATTCAGCTTATTGACCTCGTCCCCGGCCTCGGCCTCGGCCTCCACGGCCACGGCCACGGTCACCGCCGCGTCCACTGTGGTCTCCTCTTGAACCTCCTCCTCGTCCGCCTCGGAAACCGCCCTGCTGGCCCTTCTGCGATTCGCTAACCTGGTCGATAATCTCGTCGGGTACTCTCAGGTATTTGATCTGCTGCCTGTTAGTTCCTCCCATCTTTGCCGATATGTATCTGATCGCTTGGACGTACGTTATTTCCCTTGACATAGACCTCCGGTAATCGCACAAATCTATCACCCTCCTGTTTCCAACTTATCAGCATTTCCATAAAACGAGCGATCAAGACCGAGGGCGTGGAGCGCATACCGGACTTGTCTGCACCACCTCCTTGAGTGTGAGGTTCATCCATGTATCGCAAGAAACCAGGTGACCGTTGAGTGTCTCTCCGTTCTTCAGCTCGACCAGCATGGGGTGGCCTTGGGCGGCGTTAAGTAGACCGAGGGGTAGCTATTGGACCATGTTAGCTTTTGGTACAGGTAAGTTGTGATGTAGGCAGAGGAGAGTCAGGCTCTAGATTAATTGAATATCTTTTGAGCTCGGTGCTAAGAGCAATATGTGAACGTACCATTTTGTCGGTTGTTGCGCCTGTAACTATCTATGTGATGTATGATGCGCTTGCTAGAAACCCGATGTTGAGAATGGAACGAACAGCTCAGTGGAGCGCGGCTGTTCGGTGAGCCAAAGGTGAGCGCGTCTGTGTGCGGCTAAGGCCTCGAGAGTTACATAGCCCCGCTTAAAGGTTGCTCTCGCGGCTATTGTGGGAATACGGAAGAGTTTCCGCCTGTAACCATAACAGGAAAAGAATTAATTAATTGAACTCAACCTCGATATCAACATCAACGACGCAGTTGCGCAGCCAATATGCCCTGCCTGCAATTGGCACAGAATGGGCTCAGGCGATGCCTCTGGACAGCGAGTCACAAGTGTGTCTTGCCCAGGGCATTTAATGCTTCAATCCAAGGACAGGCTCCAAACCTAAGACTTCAAAGTACAGGTCTAACTCAATGGCGGAAATTTGGAACCAGCAATGCTGAAGATTCAATACTTGAAGATAAGGCGCAAGACTTGAGTTCTTTTCACGAGAAGTTTGGAGACCGGCGTGGATACGAAGAAGAAGCGAAGCGAGAAAAGGAACCTCAGCTTCAAGCCGACTTGAAAGCGAACAAAAACACTGCGCCAAAGTCTCCAAATCCTGCCCTTGATCAAATGCTACCAGATCTGGAACATGTTTCAACGCAGGTTCTGGTTGATGCCCTCATGAGATTGCGAGCATCGCCATCAAGTGAATATGCCCCGTTTGTAAAGAACAAGTTCCAGAGAACCATTCATATTGTCAAGTATCTGCTTAAATATCGACAATATCCCCTCAACCCTTTAATCTACGAGAGCATGATGTCTGCCATGGCTTATCCCGACGGCTCGAGCCAAGGTGTCCGCAGGTTGTTAGAAGATATGCGCGAGCACAAGGTTCCGCTTACTGCGGATATATGCTATCTTGCTCTTGAAGCTCTCACTGTCCACCCCGAACACTTGCTGCGACAAAAGGTTGTGAAGCTGTTGGACGACTATTGGTTCGAGCTTACACATTCTGCCAAACAAAATATTGCTCTGGCAATGCTTCGAGAGGGTCAACACGAACTGGCCATGAATAAGCTTGACGAATTGCTGGCTGGCCCGAACCAGGTCGACCTCTGGATCTACGACATTTTTATTCTGGAACTCGGTAGAGTGGGCTTTGAAGACGAAATGCTTCGCCTGCTCAAGAAAAGGAAGCATGCTCGGGGCACCGATGCCCCTTTCAGAAATATTCAACTGATGGCTCTGGACATGTTCAGTCAGGTATTCCATTACGCAGGAACACTCTATCTGTGGGACGAGGTTGTCAAAACTGCAATTCACAATCCTTCTAATGGTGTCCTTGAAAACATTCTGGCGACCGCCGCGAAACACGGCGATACTGACCTGGCTAGCCAAGCTCTCGCGAACCTGTCGAGCCGCGGAAAGCTCTCCCAACATCACCATGATGCTGTGATAGAGGGCTATGCCAACGCAGAGGCCATCGCAGATGCGTTTTCCGCGTTGAACGTGTTACAGAAAACCGGTTGGCTCGAGGACCAAGGAACCACACGGCCTCTCTACCGGGCTCTACTCAAGAACCGGGATCTTATTGACACTGCAGCCTCTACTATAGAGACTATGCAGAAGGAGGGTCTTGTACCTTTGGATGCGGTCATGGTCACAGTCGAGGCCATGGCTAAAACCCGAACTTCGGAGGCTGCTATGCCACTTTTCCGCAACGCACACCTCCTCAGTGGCAGAAGCCCCCGGTTCAGCAATATTGGACATCTAGTCAAGCACAGCGTCAAGACAGAAACGAAGTATGAGCTTGCAAAGATGTGCTATGTCGAACTGTCCAAAACCAAAATCCCGACCACGTCAACAACAGAAAGCGACCAGGCTGTTACACCCAATAAGCCCGTATCTGAGAAACCTGTGTCTGAAACCGAAACCACCATCGAAACTGCAGCCCCCAAGACATGGTTGGAGCGCGAGAATGCAATGGCTGCACTCAACGTGATAATACCGGTCTGCGCAGAGGTAGGCGACTTTGAGCTAGCATTTAAGCTTATTGGCTATGCCAAGGCTGCAGTACCGCAATACATCCAGCTCAAGGATGGTGGAAGAAGGCCCGACTCAACACTATGGCGATCCTCCCAGTGGGTGGAACCATTTATCAAGCTGGCTCTGGATGCGGAGGATTCTAGGGTGTGGGACATCATCGACGAACTGGACCAGGGTACAGACGCACCGGCTTTGATGATACACAAGGAGCTTCAAAGACGACGCATCAAGAAGCGTGCTGGGCAGCGAGGGTCTTGGTGAGAGGTCCACGATGGACTCACGGCCAAGATAGCAAGAGCATGGCATATGCCCCGTCGCGAACGAATGAGACTGTCTGCAAAAAGTCGATAAGAGGCTACCATACTTCGGCATCCCTCCACTTATCCTCGCTCTCGCTTTGCGTCATGGCCAGTTAGGTCAGATCAGCATTTAGTGAGCCTGTGATGTTGGCCCTTTTACTAGCGTAACAAGATACGCCATGGTGTTGCGCCCTTCGTCTGGCGAACCAACTGCCGGGGACAGATGAGCATCGGTGACGCGACGAACGCGACGACAACACCTCCCTTCTGCTTCACAGGGTAGCTATGAGGCCACGATTTCAAGCGGTAGCTTGGTCTATATTCTTATATGCAGTAAGCAAGGTCCCGGGGCATCCGGACACTTGGAATGCTAGCCCGGGCCATGTTGGGGCAGTAGGGCCAGAAGTGAAACGGCTTCAGAAGCCAGAAGAGATTAGATATCAACGAATGTACATTAGAGATTCCCCATGGGGAAATACGCATGATTAGAGTCACTGGTATATACTGCTTGAGATATGAGAGTGGAAGATGGCCGAGGAATCCCATATGAAAAGGAGGATTTATCAACTGAGCCGCATGCTGTGGTATATATGCCAAGAGATAACAATGGTTACAGTGCAATTAGCACCAGCTTAACTCCCGGGACTCGGCATTAAAGCTCAACTGTAAAAGTAAGCCTCAAAACATGGCAAGCAACTCAGGACCGGGGAGATGTCACACCGAGGGTGATTAATCCAGGGATTGATGTTCTCTAATTGGCTGATCTGTGCGATACATATCCCGAGACTACGGTGCGATTGCTAAGCTTTATCGAGTCTTAACTGAGTTAGTCTCTAGACAGCGGAGAGTCCAACCTTTTCTGTTTCTGTTAGTGCTGATAACGAATCAAAGACATATTTCAGAGCTTTTACTCGTTGGACATGAGTATGAAGTGAAGTGAGTTGGCAGATTCAAAAGTGCAGCTTAGGTGAGAAATAAGAAACAGAAAGAAAGAAAAAAGCAATTCATCTATTAGGTCAAGTAAGGTCTAAATCTTGAACGGCGCAGTAAGCGGGCCACATTGTATATACAGTAAACAAGTATATTGTTAGTGCTCACAGATTTACCCACGCCTATAAAACAGCCGCGTATCCGAATCTTGAATGACGACATGTAGATTGAGAATTGTCAATCTCGCAGTGTCGTAAAGTCACTGTAGCAATGTAGATAGTGAGTGAGCGAGTGGGTGGTCATCTCTGTTGAATCTTACGAAACTCGTCCGAGATCTACAGTCAAGGGTCATCATCCCGGCGATAACTCTAATCACCTTTTCCCTGCGAGACTGCAGATCTTGGTACAAGGTCAGCCCTAAAGTCCGCTAGGCCCAGACTCTAGTCCATCGTGGATGAGTAACTCTTGATTACTACGTGCCATTTTCAAGTTTAGCTCCAATTGGGTGCAGTAATATAGTCATAGCATATGCTAGAAACTCTATGGAACTGGGAGAATACCGAGTACCGAAGATGAATGTCAGCGGCGATTGGTAATAGCCATGTCTGTTAGCCCGAAATGGCTTGCATGGATCTCTGTCTCATAGGTCATAGCTACTGGATTTGACAAGACGCAATATTACTAACTAAATCCGAGATTTGAGAGCTCCAGCTTGCTAAGCTCCGTGGAACATCTATCACCTTTTGTAAGGGAGGGGGGCCGGTGGGATAAGGAGTATAAGATGGATTGCATGTTCTCTCATCTCTGTTTCATGCTATCTAGATCTCAATCAACAAGAATAAGGTTAAAGAGAGCTTTATATACCTCTACATCTCCCCATAAGTCTCTTGATACCCTTGTCTTGATAAGAAGCTATACCCAACACTCGCCATGTCAGACATTATCAGAGATGCTCCCTTGGGGCAACTCATCCGCTTCGTCACCCGCAACAAATATCTTCAATATCCTGAAGAGAAGCCCGACTTCAAGCTCCCCGATACCTGGGACACGGTTATCAACAACCCAAACGTTATTATCGATGAGAGCTCTCCCAACAGCAACGCCCTCCTCACAGGCACAGCCCTCGCCTCCTCTGCCTCGTCAACTGTCGCAGCAACTGAAGATCCCAAGATCAAGAGCGAGACAGACAAAGAAACCGAAGATGTCGAACGCGCCGATTCAGTCCCCGTGAGACTGCATCGCTCTAGATCGCCTCAGGAGACGCAGGCTTACACCATCGATCGTTTGGAAGCCGACGAAGAACACGATGTTGAAAAAGTAAAGTCCATTCCCGTTGTACCAAAGCGTACCAAGGATGGACATATCCTAGTGGACTGGTACTATAGTGACGATAACGAGAACCCTCACAACTGGACCAACAACAGACGTCTCGGCGTCGCCCTGATAATCTGTCTCTACACCTTTGTCGTCTACACTTCCTCAGCCATATATACTTCCTCGACAGAAGGTATCATGCGCGCCTTTGGTGTAAGTCAGCTCAAGGCCACGCTGGGTCTGTCTCTCTATGTTCTCGGCTACGGTACTGGGCCTCTCATTTTCTCACCCCTGAGTGAGATCCCTCGCATCGGTCGTAACCCCGTTTACATCGTCACCATGTTCCTCTTTGTCATCATCTCCATTCCCACAGCGCTGGTCGAGAACTATCCCGGTCTCATGGTTCTCCGATTCCTTCAGGGTTTCTTCGGTTCGCCTTGTTTGGCTTCCGGCGGTGCTTCGCTCGGTGATATATACAGCTTCATGGCTCTTCCTTATGCCATGATGGCTTGGGTCGCTGCTGCTTACTGCGGACGTAAGTATCTCCTTTTGGATATTTCAATCTGCATTAACTAACAATTTATAGCTGCTCTTGGTCCCCTTCTCAGTGGTTTTGCCGTCCCTGTCAAGGGCTGGCGCTGGTCCCTCTACGAGAGCATCTGGGCCTCCGCCCCTATCTTCATCCTCATGTTCCTGCTCCTCCCCGAGACAAGTGGTGCAAACATCCTTCTCCGCCGCGCTGAGCGTCTCCGTAAGCTCACGGGAAACGAGCGCTTCATGTCACAGAGTGAGGTTGATCAGCGCCACATGAAGGTTTCTGCCATCGCTCTTGATGCCCTCATCAAGCCCATGGAGATCACCATCAAGGATCCCGCTGTGCTGTTTGTACAGATCTACACTGCCATCATCTACGGAATCTACTATTCCTGTAGGTCAATACCGTTTTGAACAATTAGATTCAGTTAACTAACTCTTTTCTAGTCTTTGAGGTCTTCCCTCGCGTCTACCCTGTCTACTATGGCATGAACCTGGGCGAGATCGGTCTTGTCTTCCTTTGTGTCCTTGTCTCATGTATGATTGGTGTTGGAGTCTACCTCTCTTACCTCTACTTTTACATGGACCCTCGCATCGCCAAGCGCGGCTGGCCCATCCAAGAGAGTCGTCTTGTCCCAGCTCTTCCAGCCTCTATTGGACCTACTATCGGCCTGTTCCTCTTCGCCTGGACAGCTCGAGCTTCGATCCACTGGATCGTGCCAACCATCGGTATCACCATCTACGGTGCCACCGTCTTCGTTGTCATGCAGTGTATTTTTGTCTACATTCCCCTAAGCTACCCCATGTACGCTGCCAGTCTCTTTGCTGCGAACGACTTCTTCCGAAGCGCTCTTGCTTGTGGTAGTGTTCTCTTTGCTCAGCCCCTATTTGACAACCTCGGTGTCGACAAGGGCACAAGTCTGCTTGGTGGTTTGAGTGTCATCGGTATCGTCGGTATCTGGTTGCTATACTTTTACGGTGCCAAGCTGAGATCTCTCAGCAAGTTTGCTGTCTCCGATCATGTTGAGTAGACGATACACGATGCAGATACAACACCCCTTTTTTGGAACGCTTTGGATGATATAATGATAGGTTGGAAGAACTAATATGATGGAAATACCACGGAATAGGGAGCAGTGCATTCATTCATTTGTTTTGAGGGACAGAATTAATAAAGTTGGTCATTATAATTCGCTCCTTGAGCCATGAAATGCCAACTAGTGAAAAGATATGTTGATCAACATTATTCAGCTATCTAATATGTGTGGGTATCTTCAGGCACGAGTACATAAATTCGAAATGCAGTCGCATAGCAGCCAGGAGGCTATCCGCTAAATAATATGTGCTACCAAACCCGCCCAAAACAACTGTCGATCCCATTTGTGAAACCGTGAATAGAGAAGATGCAATTATGCAACCGGGCATTGCCAACCTTTAGACGCCTGACCATGACTCATAATTGTAGCCAGATGACTGACCCCCAGGATGCATGGAGGGGTTATGCGAGTTTTGAAAGTACCAGCTTGGTGGTTGCTGCTGCTGCTGCTGGTTGGACGTCTGACCTTGTTGGTTCTGATTAGATCCAGAATATGCTGGATAGTTTGCTTGTTGCTGTTGGCTATAAGAGTTGCTGCTGCCGTGAGCATGTTGTGGCTGTTGTTGATGTTGCGGCGGCGGCGGCTGCTGTTGCTGCTGTGTACCGGGACGCATCTTAAAGTTCTGGCCAGAAGCTGATACCGCCTTCGCAGTCGATGTCTGTGCATAGGCGTTTGGTGTTTGGTACGAAGAGTTGGAACCATATGAACGATCGTTCCGACTCGATGAACCAGACCACTGATTTGCGGTCGCAGGTTTGCTTTGGTAAGATGTCCCCATAGTGCTCGGTGTTGCCGAGGCTGCTGACATAGCTGCCTGGTGGTTTGCCGCAGTATTGGTTCCACCATATCGCCCATAGTCATTATAGCCAGAGCTGCTGGGCATTTGTGATGATGTGTCGTAATGAGCACCAGGTCGTGCACTTTGCTGCTGACCCATGTCAACAGGAGGAGGAGGCTGGTAGCCCCGTGCCTGATCTGTAACCGGTGTTCGGGACTGGTTTCGCTGACTCGTTCTAGAAGTCGTGCGAGGGACCGCGACTTGCTGGTATGGAGACTTGCGAGCTTGCGCCATCATGGCTGCTGCTACAACTGGCGACTGACGTGCTTGAGCCTGCGCATGAGCCTGAACCTGGGCCTGTTGCATGGCTGTACTAGCCATTGCTGCTGCTTGTTGAGCTGAATCATTCGACAGACTCTGGTTCTTCTGTCGGCTTCTCTGGCTAGAACGCGAGTCGTAGGACATTTGTGGCGAGACAGTTGCCATGGTCGTCGCGGGTACTGCGGGCATTGTTGTATTAGGACTTTGCCCCCAGCTTGATGGCTTCGCGTTCGTGGTAGATGGACTCTGCGCCGTCGCGCGAGGAGGCTCGGATGGAAGACCTCGTCTTGCCTTGCTACTGTCGCTTGCGCCATTGAGTCCACCGCTGCCAAAAGCGGTCCAACGTCTTGTCTCAGAGGGTGCAATAGTTCCAGCTGGTGCTGGAATGGGAGGTGGTGGGTGGTGGACTGGCTGTGTTACTTCGGGCAGAGCGTGGGAATAGTTATTTCTCTGTGAAGCTGCCGTAGTCAACGGTTGTGGGTTGCTTGGGTAGGGATTAGCCTGTGGCATGGCTAAGCTTGAAGTAGATTGATAGTAGTTGTTCTGTGTAGCGTGGCTATCTTGAGTGGTTGTATCGGTATTAGTGACCATGTTTCCGATGTTCATCTGTGGGTACGAGTAATCTTGAGAAGCGGCTTGTTGGTCATCATCTTCTTCCTCTTCCTCGTCACCTTCTGCTTCAGCGTCATCGGCGTCATCGGCGTCTTCAGCATCTTCCTGCTGCTCTTCCTCTTCCTCTTCTTCTTCATCGTCGTCAATGACGATTTCCTCCGACTTCTTGGTCTTCTTTGCTCTATTCCGTGGCTTCTGAGGTGCATATTCACATGCAGTTCCGTGATCTGAACATTCAGTGCATGTTGGTCTCTCCCTTGGACACTTTTTGATGTTAGCTCGACGACAGACTGTAGTTGAACTTACGGCACTTACTTTAGTCTTTCGTGCTTTACACGGGAAGCACGCTGTTCTTGACTTGCCCATCTTCCTCGCCTTCCGCTTAGGGGATGAGGTGTCGTCGGCGGTCTGGGACGCAGCTTGTGCCTCAGAATCTGTGTTCGGGCTGTCATGAGCGCCAGACTGTGGCACTAGTTCTTTGGTGGTCCTAGGTCCGGTTGAACTTTGGCTGCTCTGTGTAGTAGAAGCGTTTGCCTGAGCTGAGCCCTCCCTGTTGCTAGGGTGGACAATCCGGAGACGCTCCGCGCCGTACTTAACAAGCATGTTCAATGACTCTCGCTGTAACTCAGGTGCTTGATTAGAGAAAATCCCAAATTGCTCAGGTGACAGAGTCGTGGGATCAACACCGGCGTTACTGAGCATTGTCGTTGCTGCCTCTCGTCGGCGTGCTGCTTCAGCTGCTGAAACATTGACAGGAAAAGTAACGGTATCAGGTTGACTGCCTACTTGTTGAGATCCGGTTCCATTTGTAGCTCCCGACGCGTCTCCCATTAGTCCCTGAGGATAGTCATTGAAGCCTTGATGTCCAGTATTGTTCGGCGCTTGTCCGCCGTTCATGTAGGAGGGATCTGTCTGGCCGTCAACCGCTGGCGCTCCAGGATAATCCAGGGGGATCGTGGATCCGTCAATTGCTTCGAGTTGAGCTGCGCCATTGGTCTTCTTTTTTCGCTTTCGGGGGTTTCCATTCTCGTCCTGCGCCTTGACCGAGTCCCGCTTCTTTCGCTCCTTCTTGTCCTTTTTCTCGCCTCTAGGTTTCTTCGGCGTCTTCTCCTTGGCCTTTTGTTGCTGTTCTTGTAGTTTCTGTGCCCCTGGTCCTAGTTGGCGAGGTGGCGGCTTAAAGTGCATAGCAAGATCGGAAACTGTTTTGTGCAGAGGTGTATGGTCGTATTTGACTGTGATGGAACGACTGCTGCGGTTGAAAGCAATAACAATAGATCCTCGACAGTCAAACGCAGGTCGGGCTATGTCACAATGAGCTTTTGAAAACGAATACGGCCTGGATAGTAACTTACCGTGCAGAGTCGGGTCTGGCTCTCTCTGACTGAACTCGCCTACTATTGTCTTCAATGGGTTCTTGGCGGTTTGTCGGCTCCAATGCTGGAATGAATCCTTGCACAGATACGTAAAGGTCCATCCTTGTGCTCCTCTAGACACCTCTCGGACGGTCCAAGTACTTCCGTCTGCTGAACTGATTGTGGAAATAATGTGTTTGGCGACTGATCTTTGAAGTGCTGGGTCGTCTTGGGGCTGGTTCATGATAGTGTCGTTCGCGAAAACAACACGAGATGGCTGCCCCGCATCCTGATCGCCATTCACTTCTGTCGATTGCGCTCCTCCCAACAAGGGATCGATGTTATTTGGATTCTCGTGTGTTCCGTTCTCCAGCTCGGACGCAGTTAATTGAAACCGAACTGTGGCCCTCAACTCTGTAGTAATCGCAACATGTTCGGCTCGTGTCGGTGTCACCTTGGCATCTAGGATCCCTCGCAGTTGGTTCTGTAGCTGCTCAACGGAATCGCATTGCGAATTGTTTGACACGGCTGTTGTTTGCGCGCCTCCAAACCCCAAACTCGCGAGGAAATCGGCCATAACGGGGTTGGTGTTGGCGCGGTGCCCGCGATTCGGATGGTGTCGCACTCGACGTAGAAGCCGAGAAATATAGTCATCCGCCCAGGGCTCTTTCTTGGGTGATGAATCTGTGTATGCTGGCGATGGGAGATTCTGATGGTTTCGACATTCAACGCCGGTGTCTGGTGTTCGCGGGCGCGCGAACAACTGGGCCGACGCGGATGATGAAAATGGCACTGATTTGATGGATGAGGTTGGTTGCTATTTAGCTGCGTTAACTAGCTCTGCATGGGTCCCGCTGGTATAGCGACTGGGCTTACCGAAGGCCAGCCAACCAGTCTGGTTGGGCTTTGTGCACGGACTGCCCCAGGGAGAATGTCCTGACTGTTGCCGCTATGCTGGCGTGCAGCCCATTGAAAGCTACTATCTTTACGACCGCTAGCAGACGCTGAAGGTGGCGTGCGCATAAAAGCCGCCGGATCTTTCGTCACATCCATCTTCACGCCTTCATAATATCAATGTCTGATAAAAGGATGCTTGAAGAATGATATACACCTGTACATGGATAAGTTGAATCTCACAGAAGAGCGCGAGGTTAAAGATGTCAAGGTAAAGTTAGAAGAATTCTTGTGAAGCGATGAAGTGCTAAGAACCTACCTATTAGGCAATTCGATAATGAATGTTAGGCATTCACATTCACATCTTACAGTCACATAATAAACGGGGGCAATGATATTTCCTTGGATATATCTAACACTCAGCTCAGGAGAATACCTAATATTCGAATCGCGGGATTCTTGCTGAAAAAATCAATACAAACGCCAATACACTTAACACACGATTGGGTGAACATTTCGCGTTCTCACGAGTTTTCTTCCACCCACTGTTCAACCCTCTCGATCAGATCCATCTTCCGGCCAGCCGTACTCATTCCCTTGGTAGCAAGCAAGTCCTTGAGCTGCACCACGGTCATTTTGTTAATACCGCCACCATCAATTGCTGCCTTCAACTGCTCCATACTGAAGGAGGAGCCTGATGCCTTCTCCGATGACCCTCTCGATTTCTTTGCTGGTCTTTCCACATCCTCATCATCTGTTTCACGTTTGGTAGCCTTGCTGTTCGCAACTTTGCCTGCTTCTTGTGCTAGGCATTCAGACCAGTCTTCCAAGTAACCGCCTGCGCGTTTGCTGATAGCTTTATACTTGGGCTCTGTTGCATCATCCGCTTTTTCGGGCACTTCTTCTTCCAGCGCTAGGGCTTGGAGAATTTTGTAATGCCATTGCAAAGCTGGGTTAGGGTATTTGGACGGATTGTACATAGCTTTAGGAAGTTGAAGCTGCTGGACGATGGTTCTCATTTGCGTCGTGAGCTCGTCAGAGGTTCGCAATACTTCACTTGGAGGGTTGATGTTTCGCAAGTCGTCCTGGAATGGTAGAGGGTAAATCCAGAGACCGGCAGGCAGGTAAGGCGTGCCTGAGTCGTCGTCAGACCGTTCTCTAGATGGTATGATAGCGGCCAGCATCGGTTGCGCATTGGCACGAGTGATGCACCAAGCGATACCCATTTTGTCGTCCTTGAGAAGCTTCTGCCATAAGGCTGTGAAAACTCGACTTGAACCAACATAGTCTTCTTCACTTGGGAAAATGAATGTAGACTTCTTGGTGCTGGCCCATATAGGAAGCGAGCTGCGGGGCTTGAAGCCAACGATGCGGATAACGGGCGATCCAAAGTCCTTCAACGACTTTTGTTCGTCAGGGGTAAAGTAGACGTATTCACCTCCAAACTTATAAGCCTTCTTTATATCTCCCTTTTCGACTACTTTGGCGTTGTCCTCCGCAATACGTGTGGTTTCGCCTGAAGCAATCTGCGGCTTTTCACCATCCAACCAGATGTAGCAAGTCCGTGCTGGAACTTGACGATGCACGATATTGTACCCCTTGACAGAGATACGGAGTCCCGGCGCGATCTCGAATGGCAGGTTTGAGAACAGAGCTCGTTTTGCCGTCTGTTTCGAGTTGACGTTTGAGATCAGGGAGTTGAGTAGAGTCAATCCATCTCCTGATTTTGATGTTCGAACCTCAGACATGTTTGCTTCTCCAACAGGGTCGCGATATATTATATCATCGTAAAACTTGTGTACGTCAAAACCGGTGTCTCCTTTGGTAATGGGAAACAGATCTATCATAATTCCGAGGTCGTAGAGATCCTTGGCTCGAACAGCCGCAGCAGACTTGGCTTGTTTATCTGAAGCATGGGGATTGGCGTTGTCGGTCACAATGAACAAACGACGGCTTCCAAAATTTGCTGCTTTAGTCGTAAAGATCTGGTTCGCGCAGAATAGCACGTTGGACATGCTGACTGGTTCATCGGAGGGTGTCAATACCTCATCTTCATCTTCACCTTCCTCGACTAGGGCCTTTAGAGCCTTGACATCTTCGGCCGCAGGAACGTCGAGGTCAGTGAACAGATAGCAGTGCGGGTAGCCCAAACCACCTCGGCCGTCGCCTGAGTCTTGGAACTTGGACTTTTCAGTGCCGAAAAGAAGGATACCCATCATATCCTTGGGGTTGGAGATGATGCGCTGCTCCATCAAGTGGTAGGCGCATTTTAGAGCCGCCTGCACAGGACTGTCACGATCTGCCTTTTTGGAATCCGAAGGTGGTGGCGGCTCCAACATGGACTTGCTCACATCTATCGCGAGCAAGATAGCGTCCTTCTGCGCCTTGTAGCTCTAAGAGTGAGAGTGGATCAGTATAGAGTTGAGGTGGGATAGCAGAAGGTCAACCAACTCACGTTCTCATCAACCTCTTGCTCGCCTTCATCTTCATCCTCTCTTCGCCAATCTTGCTTATCGGCCATTTTTGATGAGATCTTTGTTGTTTACTAAAGATCGGTCAATCTCATTGCGCGGGTCAGCTCGACTTTAAGAGCTGGTGGTTGATCTCATGTTAGTGGGCCATAGCTTTAGGCAAACGCGAGCTATGACAGGGGGTCGACGCGCTGCCTGGCGCGCGGTCACGTGAGTCAAGTTCGATGAATTGGATTGGATTACGGACTCGGCAATTGGTTGAGACATTGTCTCCAATGGAGGTACTTTGCTCATCGCGGATCTTCCGCGGGTCCCGGATGTCACTTTTTGGATGGAAGGCCTCAGCGAAAATTCGATATGATGCGCTGCAGACGATCCCCGAGCCCGTGGAGAGATGCATGCATCATCGCCCACTTAAGTTACATGTAACGTCGGTGATATTTCCAAACACCCTCAGGTGTCTCATGAATTTAAACTTTCCCACCACTTTCAATTGAAGAATTGCTTCCCATTCTTTTCCTTCCCTTTACATTTTAAAGTCGGCAATAATTCATTGACAATGGCTTCGAGAATATCTACAGGCCAGCTCTGTAGGAGCATTTCACAGGCCAGTTCGCAACGTCTTGCGCTACCCCAGATCGCTGCTCAAAGGCGGTATCTGGCCACTACTGTCCATCCTGTCACCCAAGATGCCACCGGATCCAAGGGCCCTACAGCTATGGTCTTCCTCAACATGGGAGGACCTTCGACTACTGACGAGGTTGGCAGCTTTTTGAGTCGTCTTTTTGTAGGTTATCATCAACACTGACTTACCCGGGCTTCCGCATACTGACAACTGTCACAGGCTGATGGTGACCTGATCCCTCTTGGTCCCCTACAAAACTACCTCGGTCCTTTGATTTCGAAGCGACGAACACCCAAGATCATCAAGCAATACTCTGCAATCGGAGGAGGATCCCCAATCCGCAAGTGGTCCGAATACCAAAACGCCGAGATGTGCAAGATCTTGGACAAGATCTCGCCAGAGACTGCGCCCCACAAGCCATACGTCGCTTTCCGATATGCGGATCCATTGACCGAGGAGATGTACGAGCAGCTGCTGAAGGACGGTTTTGGTAACGGCAAGGGCGGTCGTGCTGTCGCATTCACACAATATCCTCAGTACTCCTGCTCGACAACGGGCAGCAGCTTGAATGAGCTGTGGAAGTGGAGGCACAGACTTGAGGGCAAGACCAACAAGGAGTCTGGTGACGGTACTATTACATGGAGTGTAATTGACCGCTGGCCCAACCACAGCGGTTTGGTTGAGGCGTTTGCGCAAAACATCGAGGCCAAGCTTAAAGAGTATCCTGAGGAGCGAAGGAAGGATGTCGTGCTGCTCTTCTCTGCTCACAGTCTGCCCATGTCTGTCGTCAACAGAGGTTCGTACACCCATTGTCTATCTTTGCAATAAATGTTAACAAATAACAGGTGATCCCTACCCTGCTGAGGTTGCGGCAACTGTCTATGCTGTCATGCAGAGACTTGGCTTTTCCAACCCCTACCGACTCTGCTGGCAGTCTCAAGTTGGCCCATCTGCTTGGCTAGGACCTCAGACCTCGGACAGCGTAGAGCACTACGTCGCCAAGGGCCAGAAGGACCTTGTGCTTATTCCTATTGCTTTCACCTCCGACCATATCGAGACTCTCTACGAGTTGGACCAGGAGGTCATCGCCGACAGCGGCAGTCCCGAGACTGTCAAGCGAGTCGAGTCACTCAACGGCAGCCCTGTGTTCATTGAGGCTCTTGCCGACATTGCCAAGAAGCATCTCGCTGAGAACAAGGCTTGCTCGAAGCAAATGGGTCTCCGATGCCCCGGTTGCAAGAGCGAAAGATGTGCTGAATCAAAGCGATTCTTTGCTAGCCAGCAGGCTGGCCTAGCGTAAGATGATTGTGTTGTTATTGTATGAACATTGTTGAGAGATGTGTCGGGGTAGTATAACGACAGTGTATTATACCTCTGTAGGAGACGGGGATGTGGCATGTAATTAAATAAAAAGAGGCACCAAGACATGAGGTTGGTTTGAGACATACAAGACAGTGCGATTTTACAGATACCACATTCAACTTCAACTTAGCAAAATAACTCCCTTATTTACGCTTAGTTTGACTGTACTCAGATCAGGAGCCAGGAGAAGTAACCCATTTTCGTTAGAAAAAAAACATGAGGGTTTTGGAATTGTTATGTGCCAATTCTCTAGAATTTCCGGACAACGTACAGATCCAACAGCAGGAAACCTGAATCAGCAAGCAACATAATGATTCGAATTTGTACTTTCTCCCCTCCTCTCAGAATATTGATAGCATGCTATTACCACACACATAATGATTGGAATACAAGCCACTGGATGTCTGGAAACTTCCCACAGGTTGAAATTATAATCGTGTGTCCTCCATGTGATATTCAGATTTCAAACCCAAACAGATGAGATTACCCTAGAGACAACCCATGCGAAAAGCAACACAGACGCAGTATGATTTTTTAATTCCTGCTATGTCCATCCTTACCTCCACGTGAATCTTGGCAAAATAGATTAGGTGGAACATGAACTGCATGACTGCTGATAGTCATCCAGAACAATACTATGTAGGAGAGAGACCCTTGCATTGGCCTGGAATGCAATCACAAGGTCTGAGTTTCCCTGGTTATCAGCCCTCTCTATGCAAAACGCGAGCTGCACGAGGTTGGTGGTACAGATAGTGTACGTAACGGGAGGCAGATATGATTGCGTCAGATTCAATGTGATGTTATTGCTGTACGTATATGCAATGGGTGCATGTGAACTCGTATACAGTTCCAACACGAAGGAGGATTGGCGAATTGGTGTACCGATCTGGGCATTGGTTCGAGGTTGATCCACCACCTGCTCAGAGGCCAGCCCTCCAAGATTGGTATCTTGACAACCCAATAGTTAATCGCTACGGAAACAATTCGATATAGATGGATGATAAGCACTGTATATGAGACGAGGTTGGCTCATGGCTCGATAACATGAATGGACCACGCACGCGGTAGTACATGGGTGAATGGCGTCCAGACCCACCAAGGAAACAACTCGGGCAGATTGCAAGTCGGCGATGTTTGATGTTTTGACGGAGACAGAGACGGGGAAGGGAAACTAAACGAGGGATCCTCTAGCACAGACGTGGGAGCGGCTGAGGCGCGACCGGACTTGACGCCGGGTGGGCAACGTCCTAGTGTTTAAATGACTACCCGTCTACTGGCCTGGAGGGACGAACAGCAAACCAATAGCTCGACAATAGCACGATGGCAACTCCCGTGCGTGATCCAATACTGTATTTTTGGTCACGAGAAAGAAGGGGGATAAACTACCCCGACCCCTAGGCCAACGTTGATCGACGTGTGTCTTGCTCTAGCAGCGTCTCATTACAATAGTGTCTTGGATCATGCAGCCAAAGATAGGAGGGATCGAGCTATAAGAAGAGGAACCAGTCAATGCAAAATATACCATGATGGAGGAGATGATAATAGGAGTCAGAAACCCCTATCGATATTGATAGCATAGTGTGTTGTACATAAAAAGATCATTGATGCTTGAAGCACAAGGGAGCTAGGTATGTACATGATTAAAGTAGCATTCCCCTTTTAGAAACAACCTCAGGTGAGCTCCAAGCTCGGGGAATGATTTAAGTAAGGAGTAGTAGTTCCCGCCACAATTAGAAATTCAGAGACAGGGATCGAGCAAACGTAAATGCGTTGGTACTGACAGCATGAAGCTGAACAAGAAGCAAAGCTGTAGTAGATATCCGTACAGTAGTCGACATATTCGGATAAAACAAACTCAATGGCAGTTGGGGATGCTACACAATACATGCCGACTGGAGCCCAAGCCAAGATACAGAACCTTACTGCTAATTTGCGTGAGGTGAAGCTACTAAGAGCACTCACTCCCTCTCCAATCTCCCATCCTGCCATTGATCACCCCCTGTGCCGCACCGTTAATTGGACCCGGATCCTCAAAGCCAATCAGAGTACCCGTTGCAACATCTTTCGAGCCTCGACAGTAGCCCTTCAGCGACGCTGCTCGCTAATTCTCCAGAGCTTGCCCCTGGATCATGTAAGTTGAGGGCCCCACACTAGCCTAATTTAGGATTAGCTCTTCTAAACCCCTTTTGTTGAAGCACGGTTCCTTTGCCTTTGGGCTGCTCTGCTGGGAGAACAGCACAGCACATCAGAATTTCGTCTCCTTGCTTGGTCCGCCTGTCGCCTCCAAAATTTCCCATTTCTCTCCTTGACTTCACCTTCTCTCTTTTTTTCCCTAACCCCCCGTTTCTGGCATCATCATTGCTACTTCTTCTATCTCGATCGCCCTTTATCGTGCGTGAGAGCAGGTCCTGTGTTGATAAACCCGTGGCCTCCTTCTTAATCTTCGTCTACTCTCGTTACGACGCCTATTGACACGCGTCTCCTGGTACTTCCGTGAGTTGCTGTCCCTCGTTCCACTTCTGAACCTTCCGACGACAACTTTGAGAAAGAGCGGCCTCGATCGAATCGAACATACTTTTCATCCAAACTGCGCTTGTAGCCTGGAGTTGCAGTATCGAGACGGGCGTCCTTCTCTTGTTGTTTCCTTGGGCAATCATTTATCCAGCTCCTGAAGCTAGCTGGCCTTTTCCCTGACGTAGCTAACCCGCAAGCTCTGGCTTCAGAACCCGCACTTTCCTACAAGTCCTTTCAATTCGACCGTTCTTGATATTTCAATATGGGTAAGACGATTCTTTCTTTTTATGCACGCCCGTGTCTTTCCAAATGGCACAAACGCCTAGCCAAGGCTGAGGAAGGAGCCCCCGACGACCACCACGAGGACAATTCCACCCTCCGAGGAGTTTGAGTATGGCGATCTTGACAACGACAACAATGATTGCAAGAACCATCGGTTCACGATAACCTCGACGGCATTCGTTCTCGATCATCTACAAATTGTTGGCTCTGTCCTGGCCCCCCTTTTGGTCCCCGTCGCATTTCTCGCTCAGAACCAGCACCAGCCCCTGAATTCGAACATGTCATTCGACCTGGGAAAGCATGCCATGGCTCGCACTCGCAGTGTGAACTTGGGAACCAGTTTGCTATTCCTGGTTCCTTCGCCTATCGCCGAACCAACGCCGAGAACATCTCGGGACTCTAGAAGATCAACAAGTCTTCCTTTGAACCATTCTCTGGGAAACTCGGATGATCAAGGCTCGCTTCAACGAGCCCCTACTCAGCGGTCGACTTTACGCCGCCACCGCAGCATGCTCAACGTTGATGCTGATGATCGGTCAATACTACGTGACATTGCACCAATGTCCTTTGAGCCACTTATCGATATCCAATGCGATGATAAAGTTGCAGATTCGGGCGAACAGGGCAGTGAAACCAGCGATAATGGACAGCAGCCACCCAGGAGTAATCGTCGATTCACCAGCTCAGAATATTCGTGGAGTCAGGATCTTCCTCACCTTTACCTGCGCATTCTTATTTCCAACTCATGCCAATGATCAATTTGCTAACATATGTATTTATAGCTTCTCCAGGCAGCGAGTCCCCGGCGTTGGCCCCTTCTGCCTCGCCTACCAACGGTAAGTTTTCATTTGATACAAACCGGATTCGCAACAACTTGCTGACTATTCTATCAAGTTCCTTCTCAGCCACCCCCCGCCGCTGACAACAGGAACATTGTCCGAAGAAAGCTTACGGGCTACGTCGGCTTTGCCAACCTGCCCAACCAATGGCACCGAAAGAGTGTTCGCAAGGGCTTCAACTTCAATGTTATGGTAGTTGGTATGTAAACACTGGCAAAATAACGGGCTTCAACTAACAGTACAACAGGTGAATCTGGCCTGGGCAAGTCTACACTGGTCAACACCCTCTTCAACACTTCTCTCTACCCCCCCAAGGAGCGCAAGGGCCCTAGCCTCGACATTATTCCCAAGACCGTTACCATCCAGTCCATCAGCGCCGACATCGAAGAGGCTGGTGTTCGTCTTCGCCTCACTGTCGTCGACACCCCTGGCTTCGGTGACTTCGTCAACAACGATGAGTCATGGCGACCTATTGTCGACAACATTGAGCAGCGATTCGACTCTTACTTGGATGCCGAGAACAAGGTCAACCGCATGAACATAGTTGACAACCGTATCCATGCCTGTGTTTTCTTTATCCAGCCTACAGGCCACTCCCTCAAGCCTCTTGACATCGAGGTGATGCGCCGACTTCACACCAAGGTCAACCTGATCCCTGTTATCGCCAAGGCTGATACACTTACCGATGAGGAGATTGCTGCTTTCAAGTCTCGAGTACGTTCATATAACAGACCGTCTATTTTACAGTTACTGACCAATGTAGATTCTCGCCGATATCAAGCACCACGGTATCCAGATCTTTGAGGGTCCCCGGTACGAGCTCGACGACGAGGAGACGATCGCTGAGAACAACGAGATCATGTCCAAGGTTCCTTTCGCCGTCGTTGGTGCCAACAACGAGATCACCAGTGCCGATGGTCGCAAGATCCGTGGCCGTGCTTACCCTTGGGGAATCATCGAGGTCGACAACGAGGAGCACTGCGACTTCGTTAAGCTTCGACAAATGCTCATCCGAACACACATGGAGGAGCTCAAGGAGCACACCAACAACCAGCTTTACGAGAACTACCGTACCGACAAGCTGCTTGCTATGGGTGTGTCTCAAGACCCCAGTGTGTTCAAGGAGGTCAACCCCGCTGTCAAGCAGGAGGAGGAGCGCGCCCTACACGAGCAGAAGCTTGCCAAGATGGAGGCCGAGATGAAGATGGTCTTCCAGCAAAAGGTGGCAGAGAAGGAGAGCAAGTTGAAGCAGTCCGAGGAGGAACTTTATGCCCGACACAAGGAGATGAAGGAGCAGCTCGACCGCCAACGACTGGAGCTTGAAGACAAGAAGCAACGCGTCGAGAGCGGACGACCACTAGAGAAGGAGGGCAAGCGAAAGGGATTCTCTCTTCGCTAAGCCCCCGACTTCTTGACGACCTGCGCATTCCTTTCATCTTTCTTTATCCATGTCTGAGTACCCATGATGCCCATACAATACCAGCTCGACGCCTCTCGTTGCATTCGATTCTAGTTTCTTTGTCGCCTCTTTCTCTCACCCTTTTTTAATTAAGAAACAAAACATTGTCTCCTAATCACATCACATCACATACGCCACACGGAATTATTGTCGTACGGAGACGGAACAAAAAAGTCATTTATGAAGAATAGTCGTGCAGGATGGGATATGCAGACTATATGGCTTTGCCGGCGTCTCGGTGTGACTGGAAGTTACAGGCAAGCGTTGTTCTCCGCCATGCTTTGGGCCAAGTCACGCCTGACGGCCTGTTGGTCTCATCCTAATCTGTCACACGAAAATACCTCTTGGAGAGAAGAACGGCAGGGCCACCGACGAAGGACGATATTATATCTAAGCGCCTCTTTTTGTGAGAGACGTGAAAGATGCAAAATTTGTATTGTCATTCGCCATATTCTTGTCGGGAGTGTGACATACCGGCTCCCCAAACCCTTCACCTACTCTGCTTGGTTGCCTTGCTCACTTGCTGTACCTTTGAAAACCTGTTCCTTTATCGCTAAAGGGTTGATGGTGGTTCGCTCATGGATAATATTAGATAAGATTAAATGGGTGGTTTTACCAAGGAAGTTTGTCGAGTAGCAACTTGTTGTATTTTAGTCGTACGTTTGTTGAGAACAGGTGGTTATAATGTCTCAACACGCGATACTCCTTAGACAGTGACGCGTTGTCTCTTTGGTTTGTTTCTTAGCTGGCTTGATCTTGGTTTCCTTAACATTGTTTTATTTGTCCAAGTCTCACTCATCCCTATACTGTGACGCCTTCTGTGATGTTCTATTCTTCGATGGTATTATGAGTAGGTAATGTTTCTCACTACTACAGTATCGTAAGTCTGCTTCGTGATTTTTATTATTGTATGTTAATACTCATACTTGATTTTGGAGATAGCGTTTGATTCTCGGATCTGTCTCCGTTATGGAAAGCATCTTTGCAGCGCCTTCATAATACCGGGCTGGTCTATCAACTTTCATCTGAAGCATGACAACGACGGACCATGCTCATGGCACATGACAAAACTAGCAGATGCAATAGATGAACAATGGTTAACTTATATAATAAGAGTCGCTTCATTTATGTAGTACAAGCATATCTCGTAAAGTCAAGACTCCAAAAAGGGCCCAATCCAGAGGTTATAGAGGAGAGTGAGTATAGTTGTGTTCCGAAACCGCCCATGCAAATCATACGAATGTGACATTCTCCTGCACGTTTTTCCTTCTGTTTCTCCCCTTCTTTCCCTTCAAGTGAAACTTTCTTTCTTTCTTTCTCTTTCTCTACCTCTTCCTGGCATTCCTCAGGAGGAAGGCTCCCACGACTCCGGCCGCTACACCAACACCACTAAGTATGGCAACGCCCATGAGTCCTTCGCGGGCAACCTTGTCGTCGATGAGCGAGCGCAGGTTCGAGGCCTGAAGGTTGGCGGGCTCCTTGTCGAGGAGGAGGTCGTTGTAGCGGCGGGCTTCGCCGTAGTTGCCGAGCTTGTAGTTGCCGAGGGCGAGGTAGTAGAGGCATTCCCGGCGGCGCTCAGGGGAGACGCGGAAGATATCCGAGAGCAGACGGACACCGAGTTGCTGGTCGTTTCGCTGGTTGGACTTTACAAGACCCTATTGAGAGAGAGAAACATGTCAGTCTTGCTAGCCGCGAGACAGGAGCGATGGGAGCCGAAGGGAGTGTTTACCCAGGCATAGTTGAACTTGGTCTGGACGCCGACCATTTCACCCTCGCGGTCATATTGCGATTTGAGGACGTTGAGTTCGGAGGGATTTAGCGGCCTGTTGCCATCAGTCAGGATAAATGTACTCGGCATCGCAGAGTTGAAGTTTCAAGGGAGAACTAACGTCTCTGCATCGAGCGCATCTTTAACGACACATACATCAGTATATCATTTCTCAATATTTTGTTCATCATGCAGTTTGCGCAGACGGGAACTCACATGGTAGTTCGGTAACCATTTTGACGGAGGGGTCGTTTATAGTTGGGAGTGCGATAGAAAAAAAAAGTGGTGACGAGTTTGACTGATCAAGAAGTTGATGCGTAGAGTCAAAAGAGGATTCGTAAGGAGATTGACTATCTAGGTCCAGGTACGTTGAGATCAAGGAATCCTATGCGATGGGAGAGTTCGCACGTGTTATTCAGAGGTAGCTCTTTTCGGCTTCATTGCTCTTTGCTTGCCTGCTTGTGGCGGGACCCGATGACGATGTGCGGCGTTGACGGAGAATACTCGGCTAATTGAGACAACGTTCGAGGTGGGGTGTGTAGATTTTAGTTCTTGTTCGAGGTACAGGTTAGGCTGCATGATAAGAAGATTCTCGATTGTCGTCGGGACGACCGAAAGTGCTTAGCCCGAATTGACTTGGGTAACAACACCAGCTTCATCATAACCACTTAAACAAAGTACAAATAATCATATTTCACGCCTTCAACAAATCGACTAAACCTCCCTATCGAACTCATATAAACTTGCGCACATAATAATCGCCCAATATGTTGCTCTCTGAAGAACCCGCGACTGTAAGTCTTTATCTCAAACCCCCTTCTAAATCATAACTAACAATTCACCAGCTCATTCACCACACAATCGAAAACTTCAACATTGCGCCAGACAAGACCGCTGTTGCGCGCGTAACAGAATCTCTCGCCACACTCCAACAAGCCCGTGATCTTCGCGTCCGCGAGGCCGAGTCATCACTAAAGAAGTTATCCCGCCAGCTAGCAACCCATACATCACGACACGACGACCTCGTAACTTCCCACTCATCAGCAGACCACGCTTCCAACATCGCCCGTCTCGACACCCTCAAGTTCCGCACCGCAAAGGCTGCTGCCGACGCCGAGACCGATGCGGAGCGTCTCGCACTCACTGCTGCGGACTTGAAGGCTCGCCTGCGGGAGCTTGAGCTCCAGGGCGTGGAAGGAGATGCTGCTGCGAACGCGCGACGCAGAGACCCTGTTGATGACGAGGTGTTGTTGAGGCTCAAAGTGTATCGCAGTCTCGGTATTGACATTGAGCGCGACGAGAGGGATGGCGAGTGGAGCAAGGCTGTTATTCGAAATGATCGCAAGGGTGATGTGCATGTGGTCAACATGGACAAGAAGTTCTCACGCTTCTTTTATGCAAACTACTTTTGGCAGACTCTCTAGAGGACTATCCATCTGGGTTTGGCAATGATATCATGATAATGGATTTTCAGTGGTTTGGCGTTTTAGGCATGGTAGATACCAGGATACGGGGCATTAAGAGACATAAATTCAGTACAAATTGCGATTTGTTCTAGCAGTCTTTTTCTTTTTTGATATGGCTATATTCATATCGCATCATATCCAGTTCAGTAAATAAAGATAAATTTCAAGATTCTCGCTCAAACGCCCTTAAAAATCCCGAATTCCCACTTGTTTTGATTGAATCAGTTTTTTTTGGTCTGATTCACATTATCCTCTTGTCCATTCCCCTTCATCAAGTCGTAAGAATAGTTTACACAATAACAATTAGTGTCTCCAAGACCTATGCGTCGACAACCCCCTGAGAGGGCAATTTCTTGAGTCCCTTTGGTGGCGAAGTCTTGAGGCTTGGGAAGTAGCTATCAACAAAGGACTTATTCGTGAAGGCGATGCGAGGACCAGATGGTGTCCTTGTGCGAGCGCTGTTAGGGGATGCCGAGGTGCGCATCGTAGGTGGGCTTCGGTTGCGTCCCTTCATCATGAGATATCCGCCCTCTCCAGGTGTCGTAGGGCCTGAAGGAGAACGGTGATGGTTACGTCCATGGTGTTGTTTGTCAGGCAATTCAAGTCTTGAGTTGATTGTGGTCCATGTCTCGTCATCACCACTTAATCGCCAACCGCCGATACCTTCAAAATCCCGCTCTGGACCAATGCTAGGAAGGAGACCAAATGCCTTTTCGCTAATTGGGGTCGTAGTACCAGCTGTAGATAGAGCACTGGAGCTTCTACGATGGCGACGTCTTCGTAAGGATGATTCAAAGGCCGTTGACCCAGCCGACGAAGCTGCTGGGTTGGTGTAAAGTGCAGAAGACCCTGGAGTTTCCAAGTGTGGTTGACGAATGTAGTGGTTATTAGGACGGTAAGGCCGAATCTTTCGTCCGCCCAGGTAATGCGGAACAAGAGATAGAGCTACGTCAAGATAGACAGCCAGCACTCGGAGAATAAGAACAGAAAAGGCAATGGTAGTTGTGATGCCGGCAAAGACAGCGAGAGGAACAGTGACGACGAAGAGGAAGGGCACAACGAAAGCGTAGACGGGATTGAAGAGGGCCATTTTTTGATTGATTGATTGATGGTGATGTTACAGAGACGAGACTAGTAGTGCATGACTACAATGAAATCCCATGGAGGTTTGTCCAGAGTGTTGATGATGGCAATTGTCGACGATGGAATTAGTGGTTACAGCAGTTGGAGGGAAGCTCAAGTCGAGGCACGAGATGAAAAGAGCCGAGATGATGAAGAATAAGAGAGAATAAAAAGAAGAGACAGAAGGGCCAAAGAGGTAAGCGACTACTAAAGAGTAGTTGACGACTTGAAGTACCGAGTCGCAGAGAAATAGAGCCTATGGATGCCGCCCTAGGTCGAGAGACGTCGACATGTCCCAAAGCCGTGATAGGATAGATTGTTTCCGGGGAAGTCAAAGCGAGGCGTCCGAGGAGGGGTTGGAAAACAGGAGCTTGCTTATCACTTGTACCTAGTAGTAGCTAATGCAATAAGCAAAAGAGATGCACTGTCGGATGGACGAGCGGGAAAAGAATGCGACTCTACGGGGTTGCAGTGAAGGAAGCCGTAGTAGGTAGAAGCAGGTATCTATACCAAGAAAAGAGGAAAGAGGAAAAGGGAAAGAAATGTGAAATGCGAAGTATGGAGGAGGCAATCACATGTGAAAAAAGGTGTGGCTTTTGGTCTGGCCCTGGTTTTGTTTGGCTTGACTTGACTTGGCTTGGCTTAGGTAGGTCAATGTACTGTTGCAGCAGTTGCTCATTTTTCTGGTGTCTGAGGTGACAAGCCACCACGATAGAGCGTGCGGGGAAGTTGCATTGAAACGATGCAAGTGATTGTAAGGGGATATGCAGACAGGTACTGCTAATCAGTAGTGAGACACCTCAGTTTGGAATCTGCTCTCTACAACCTCCAACGTACGCAAGCGTGCTTGTCATTACACAAGAGAGATCATCAGATGTCAATGCCATTATCAGAGCAAGTCATCTACGTATGTGATTCATGGCATACACAGGTTGTTTGCTACAACACCACGAGCAATAAATGTCCTTATCTTCATCATCGAACTACAAATAAATAAACTTTCAAGGATCCCTTATTCCCCCCTGTAGTGATCGACCGCAAATGAAAAAGACCCTGGAACGAACTGTGCACTAATCGACAGTCCAACTCACTGAAAACTGCTCCGTCGATAACAAACACCAACCACAGACGTCACATGAGCAAATAAGCCGAGGCAATAAGCGTCACCAACTCAAAAACACAGGCCACCTACAGAGTGAGGCACTGCTAAACTAATCTTGGGGCGTTAGTTAACAAACTTGACATGCAAGACACGGCCACTCATTCACTGAGAAGCACAACACAACTCATCCCCACTTGGAGCCTCTCGGTTCGCGCCTCCATCATGATCCACATCGCGAAAGGAGCTTTCCCCACTGACATCACTCCTTCGCTTCCCTCTAATGACTCTCATCAACCATCGACGATGAGCCTCTTTACACATGTTAAATCTATCAGTATCTGCATCTACAGTGTAAACTCAACTAAACCATCTCACTTTTGACTCATTCCCTGATTCGATCGAACCGCCAACATGTGCCAATACACCCACAATTACGATGAGCAACCAGTGCCTGTAGTAGATGTGGGCGACGAATCCCCGTTCCCCTGGCATCTGCCAATATGCGACGCTCACTGCCATCCAACGGATACGATGGATTCCACACAGGATATCCCCTCAATGCGCGCGGCTGCATTGACTATTATGGCAACCCGGACTCAGGACCAGGATCTTGTCGCAGAAGTGGCCAACAAGCACTCTAGCGACGACCCCAAGCTGCTTTTCCAAGACAACTCCAGCCAAAGCAATGCTTGGGTAGTTCCATCCTTTGGCTGGCACCCCTGGTTTTCACATATCCTTTATGACGACTCGGCCGACGTCCCAACGTATCGGCCCACCTCCGGCTCCGAGACCGACAACGCCGCAAAACAGGCCCACTACAACGCCGTTCTCCAGCCGGAACCTTCATCAGACTTTGTCACCTCTTTACCAACCCCAATCTCTGTAAGCACGTTTTTAAAGGAAACTGAATCCCGTCTATCTGCGAGCCCCCATGCCTTGGTCGGCGAGATTGGCGTTGACAAGGCCTTCCGTCTTCCTGAACCATGGAACCCCTCTGAGCAAGCTGAACGAGATTCGACTTTGACACCTGGGGGTCGCGAAGGTCGACATCTCAGTCCTCATCGGGTAAGAATAGAGCATCAGCGTGCCATTCTCGCTGCACAGCTCCGTCTTGCTGGCAAGACTCGCCGAGCCGTCAGCGTGCACGGCGTGCAAGCTCATGGTGTGCTTCATGATACTCTTGCCGACACTTGGAAAGGTCATGAGCGCGAAGTGATAACACGTCGAAAACGACGTCTTGTCGCTAAGGGTGCCGAGGACTTTTCTGACGAGGAAGATGAAGATGACAGCGAGAAGCCATATCCTCCACGGATATGTCTGCACTCATTCAGTGCCAGTGTTGAAGTGTTGAAGCAGTACCTCAACCCAACTATCCCAGCTCGCATTTTTGTCTCACTATCGGTAGCTGTCAACCTCAGCACAGATGCTAGCTGCACTAAGACCGATGAGGTGATCCGCGCTCTACCTGATGACAGCGTACTCGTCGAGAGTGATCTTCACATAGCAGGCGAGCACATGGAAAAGGCATTGGAAGACATGTACCGACATGTTTGCGAAGTCAAGGGTTGGGAGCTTGAGGAAGGTGTCAAGAAGATAGCCAAGAATTACGAGGAATTCATCTTCGGACAGCGAGAGTAGATAAAGACGAGTGTAGACATATCACCAAAGCATTATAGACATTTGTACAATTTAAGATGTGATATTAGATGGTTATTGAGGTGCTGTGAAATCACAGTCTATGGTGGAACTCCCGATATCCAATATCCCAGTCAAACCATGCAAAAAAATAAAAATAAAAATCTTAACAAATAAGGAAATATGGTGTATCATAGTTGTATGCAAAATAAAAATCATGCGTGCTCAAAAATCATAGAGTTTCGTTTTAGTTCTTGGTATCGCCAAGAACGTCGCTGGCGTTAGATCCAGTGGCGGAAGGGGTGTAGTCAGAGCTACCGGGTGTGTATCGGCATCCGTCTGAAACAACCGATGAGTCGCGCTCATCTTCGTCGTAGGCGGGAAGACTCTCGTCATCGGGAAAGCTACGGTATGCCACAGGAGCAGGATGGTGTGTTGGGCGAGAAGAAACAGAAGAGCCAGAGACGTAGCTGTAAGAGCGAGCATGGGTGTTGTGGCCCTCTTCGGCAGCAACGATGCCGTCGACCATGTTGGCAGCCTCGCGGAAAGAAGCAATCTCCTCTTCCATGGTCACGCTGCTTGCGGAAGAACATCTTCGGCGGCGCTCACCGTGGAGCATGGCCTCCTTCTCATCTTCGTCGTTCTCAACGCATCGAGAAACGAAAGCGCGGTAAGCAGCCTTCAGAGCGGAACCCTTGCGGCGCTCTTCGGGAGATTGGCGGAATGCGCGGCGGATAGCACGTCGGGACTCGGGGCTGAGACGAGCAATGCGGCGGTGAATGTAGGCAATGGCAATGCCGCTGAAGAGAGCGAGTGCAATGGCGAGGACGCCGAGAATCACAATGATGGGATGGTGAGGAGGCTAAAGAGTTGTTAGAAAAGTGAAACCAACAACGTATTATTAGATTGGACTTACAGGTGGTGGTGGGTGACCCTCATGTCCCTCAGCGCGGAAACCCTCAGGACCGTGACCGTGGTGCTCGGGCTTGTCATGGTGAGGCCCGTCATGATCAGGCCCGTGAGGTCCACCTTCGTGATGGTGAGGAGGAGGTGGCGGCGGCGGCGGGTTGCCATGGTGAGGATCACAAGCACAGGGAGGGCAGTGAGGAGGGGGAGGATGACCTCCAGGGAAGGGGAAAGGATGGCCATGGTGAGGAGGAGGAGGTGGGGGAGGTCCATGATGGGGAGGTCCGTGGTGAGGAGGATGAGTGCCATTTCCGTGGTGAGGACCGTGAGGAGGACCATGGTGAGGTGGTGGGGGAGGATGCCCAAAGACGTGATCGTAGAACCTATGAGCAGTGTGTCGCACACCATCCTTGACAGTGTGCAAAACACACTGAACTCCATCGCAATCCTTAATCTTCTTGTAAGTCGAGGGAGGAGGAGGAGGGTACTTCTTGCCCAGCTTCTTAGCAACGGACGCCTCCCTCTCCTCAACAAGCTGCTCAAGTTGAAGAATCTGTTTGTGAAGAGCCTCCAATTCCATCAACTCAACCTGAAGCTCCTCTTCAGGGTCCTGGAAGTCGCGGTGGGTGCTCTCCCAGATAGGGGGTGGGTGGTCGGCGGTGGGCTTGTCGCCTGTTGATGTATTGTTCTCCTTGCTGAAGGGGACGGACAGACTCCATACGTAGGCAGCGTTTCCAACATCGGAGATTCGGACAGGGGCGGTTTGCTTAAAGGTCATCCAGAAGGAAGACTCGTCGTTGACGGCCATGTCGTCGAGGGCCTTGACGTTGAAGCGCATTGACTGGCCGAAGGGGAACTCCTTGGGACCAATACACTCGAAAGCCCACTCAGCTGAGATAGTGGTCTCGTTGTTGACGAGGAATGATCCAACGCCGTGGCCCTTGGCGTCCTGGTTGAGAGGCTCGCCATTGAGCTTGATGCTGGCAGGGCCACAGACTTCCTCTGATTCCTCTACATCGAATCGTAGTGTCTGGAGAATATGTTAGGGGCGAAAGATCATTGTTGAGACTGGGGATACAAACCAAAGGGTACGATTCAGAGTCGCTCCATGGGACGTTGACTGTGACAAAAGCTGAAGGTGTCACGTCGAGAGCAGAAGGTAGGAATCCCATATGAGGGGGAGGAGGTGGTGGAGGCGGGGGGTGATGAGGTCCATGAGCCAACACCAACGCAGGTGTTAGCACCGCGGCGGCAGCCTGAGTGAGGCCACGCATCGCGAGGTTATTATCGTGAGGATAGATGTGTTGTTGCTGGTGTTGTGAGATGGTAATGTGACGTCAAATTCGAAACAGGAGTACCAGGCAGCCGGGCTCACTATAAAGAGGGTTAAGGCAGGGAATACGAAAAACAAGAGAAAGAAAGATGCTTAAAGAGAAAAAGGTTTTTGTGAGGGAATTAAGAATAACCAGGCTCGATACGAGAGATTAGCATGGCATTACGAGGAAATGAAATGAAGAGCGAGAAAGGGAAAAAAATAGCACACGAGACTAGGCGGATAAGACGGGATGTGGGATGGGTGGCCACGCGGATGCCTCCCAAAAACGCACTGGAATAGCGTCCAAGGGCCCTGTCAAGGCAGTAGCTTGGGCACTGAAACGATTCTGCGACCCTTTCTGAGTCTAGCTTGGCCGCTCAGCTTATCTCCATAAGGGTCGGGCTGCGCAATCACCATGCGCAGCTTGTCACTCGGCCAATCACCTTTCACGAGCTGACGAGTCCATCAATTCAGCCCTGGCCGATGCTATAGTGGGGCCTGATGGCCTCGGCAATTCCATTGCCTGTCTTGTCTTGGCAATATCTGAACCAGACTAAGTGCTTTCGATATAACTCGTCACCTCTTTTCAATTGATGCAGAATCATCTTGAATTTGTCCTGATTCGACGCCGATCACTCAATTGTCTGTAGGTCAATTATACCCATCATGAAATTCAAACATCCAAAGCAGCCTTCAAATTCAGAGCAGCACACCTCCAGTCGGGATGGCTTCATCAATTATATATACTACCCAACTCTATATATCTACTACTAAATGGCCAAGAACCTTCGCAGCTTAGATATCGAGCAATACGGCCATCTATATCTGCTCGCCATTCGCCATGCTGAATATCCGTCGATATACAACACCAAAATTTTTCTGGGACTGCAGCACCCATCTCGTTCAATCATTACTTAAAGTGTTTGTACAAAAGGTATTGCTCCCTTGCCCTTCTACTTTAGGTCAGGAAGTCGCTCAATACTTGAACTCGTGTTCTGGCTACTTCGGAATCTTTGCCCATGATCTGCATGATCTGTATCATGCGTGCTGTGAACAGGTTAGCAAATTGTTCGAGAATGGAGATACGGCATCAACACTTACTGATATCGGACTTTGCTCTCACAAGCAAAGGATCCCTTGCCATCATATCTGCGCCGCCTGGCTCACGTGTCGCTTCCTTGAGGACATTGCCAATGCACAGTGCTTCTAGGAAAGCTCGATGGTTGAAAACCCACCAGACACGTGCTTCTATTTCGAGTAGAGTGAAAAGAAGAAAGAAGGCAGTAATGGCATCGTGCGCCGCCTCCAATGTCCCACGAACGTTGACAGGAACATCAGGACTCTCGGAAGCGTGAACCAGCATCAGGTTGTGGAAGTAGTTGCTCGTCAGGAATAGAGTCTGGCGGACCACCCTTTTATTTGACTTGGCAAGTGCTGTGATGCTATCGGGATCCCATGAACGGAAAACATCAGGGAAAGATCGATAGACTGCTCGGAAGTCGGCGATCAGCTTCGACTTATGCCTTGCTGTTGAGCAAATAGGCAGATCCAGTGATCGTGGTGAACAGATCGTCTCCTGCACAAGATTGGCCAAAGTCCAGGAGCCCCTGATATATGCTGTATCCGTAGGATCGCTATTTGCAATCGACGAACCATCATCCAGCAGGTCTTCGACAGAAACATCTGTATGCGTTGCCGAAGGTGGAAGGGAGAGCAATACGGTTAGAAACGTATCTTGGAGCAGTACTGCTTGCCAGACCTTTCTACGCTGCTGCTTCTCGAACAAGGTGGCGTGCGGTGTTACTACACACGAGTCAGTACATATCTAGCCAAGGTTGGGAAAAAAGAGAAAAAAAAAAAAAAAGCATTGCATACCAATATTTGGATCCCTATGTAGACCCATTGCATAAGCCTGTCGGATTAGAATGCCGGCAAAGGCCCATCCATCTGAAGCATGGTTGTCGTTGATGAGGAAGTATACTATCAAGACCATGGCCTGGATAGATCGTAGTGATGCGCTGCTGAGATACGAAGCGATGCGCAGAGCCTGGTTACTTGCTGAAGCATAGAACTCGGCTGTCTGCTTGCGCTCTTGGGATGATGTTGTCGACGTCACAAACTGTGTGCCCAGTGCCAGCATGACGAATATCAATGCTATGAAAGAAGGATCCGTGTCGCTCTTATCTTGTTGACTCATCTGCCAGAAGTGCTCGTAATCTGCGTAGAATGTTTGGCGATGTATCATGGGATACACTGGGTCGACACACTCAAAGTAGCGGCTGAGTAGTATATCGGCCTGTATTTTATCAGGAAGGACTGAAATCACCTCCGACAAGCCGCCTTCACAGGTCCAGTAGTTGGCAAAGGGGTGCTCAGAGCCAATGCCAAAGATGTTACTGGCGGAGGGTAGAGAGTATGGAACATTGGATAGGAGGCCGATGGAGAGTGCAACGGCGCCCCGGGAGGTTGCTCTGGGATCGTTGGACATGCCTCTATCGGCAATATTTGGGATAGGGGACTTTCCACTTGACCCAGACTTCTTCTTGGGTGGTTTCGTCATTCGCCGGCCATTGGCTGCGGACCGTGTGGTCTCCCTATATGATTGTTAAAACAGAACAAATGACAACACAACCAGGAGATTCCATACTCGAGTAAATTAGCAACGTGCGCATATCTACATTCAGTCTGTCGTTTTATGCCTGTCTGGGGTTAGCAATAACTCAAGCGCAGAACGTGTGCCGTTACTCACAAGCAAGGCAGTGAGGTCGGCCCCTGTCGCACTATGAGTAATGTCAGCAACTCTGCATGTGTACCATAAACCACATTGAAGTTTTATGAAGGGAGGGTCAAAATATGGTCGTGCACAAGCAAGCAAGAAAGAATGATGAAATTCTATACGCAAACTCATTACTCGAGTAAAGTGAATGGGTGTATTGCGCATGGCGCAAAGGGAAGACAGATGGGTTAAGATGAAAACGATATGATCTGAGGAATTACACAACATAAAAAGGACATACCTTGGTCTTGCGCTCAACGCATTCATGGCATGATAGAGTTGGCTTGTTGCGCTTTTGCTTCTTCTTTGGAGGCTCCTCACCATCAACAGGTGTCACTGACGCGTCATGATCCTCTGCATCAGGGTGATAGTCTCCGGCAGGGTGTCTTGAGGTATTTGAAGCTGACGCGGAGGGCAGCCGATGAGAGACTGAGGCTGGAGATGTTGAGGCCGAAGCTGGCGTCAGGGCTGAGGGCGGCGGGTGTGTGCCTGGTAAAGGAAGAGTCGGATGTGAAGCGACAGTGCCAGGACTATAGGTAGAATGTTGCGCCGGAAGATGAGAAGGCGATGGGTTTGCAAGCGGCGGCGGCGGCTGATGGTGAGTGTGACGCGGGAGCGCCCGTTGCGACAGATCCATTGATGGCTAAAGCTCAAAGAGTTGAACCAGTAAATAAACGCGTGTTTTGACAATATTACGGGGATGCCAATTGGACGTTGAGAAGAGAGTCGGATCTGTTAGAAACCGGGGCTGAGATCTCTCTGAGATATGGCTGGGCCAAAAAAGAAGTTCGATTGGGACCCTGGAGCTAGACAAGAGCTGTAGCTATAGCTGTAGCTGTAGCTGTCAGAGCTCTGGAGATTAGGTTTGGTTGTGAGAGCGGCTCCGGGAATAAAGACTGAGATGAGCTGATTTAAACCGCTACGGGTATGATCTTATGCTGTCGGAATTCGGCTGTTGGCAGTAGGCGCTGGAAATAACAACCGGATATGGCGAGCCGCGGCGGAGGTTGCGGAAGCGGCAGTGGTGGTAGCTGGGGTACGGCGAAGGGCGGAGAGTTCGTTAGGGTATTTAAAAGCATTACCGTATAACTGCACAGTAGAGTAGGTATTGGTAGTAGCGAGCGTTGAGCAGCGACGGTTGAGACAATGACGTGACGCTGACGGATGAAAGTGATAATAGGCAGGTACCTAGTAACAGCTGGAGAGCAGCAGCAGCATGTAGGTAGACCGAAACAGCGTGTGCAAAGTAGCACTCAAGACTGGGCTGGGCTGGGCTGGAATGCAAGCAGACTGACTGACTGACAAGACAAGACAGTACAGCAGGAAATAAGATAAAATGGAATAAAAAAGAAAAGGATCCCGGAAAAGAAAAGGGAATTACAAAATGGGAACAAAGCGAGAAAAGAGTCAAATAAGACCTGGACAGGATGGGGGGTGATGGAAAAAAAGGCGGGGGCGGAGCAGACCTACACTGGAAGACATAGGTAGACGGGAGTGGGAATGGGCAATGGAAATGAGGGAACAAACCTGGCCTGAAGTAGCAGCAACCCAGCAAAGTGCGTGCCTACTGCACTGTACCTTTTACCTAGACCCCTAAACTTACCATGCCTCTAACGGCAGTCATAAGCGTTGGGGACCGATGTTGCGCCCGCTGGCGCGTGGTTTTATTTTTTTCACTCCTCCAACCTTGGACTTTGGTACCTGCCCGAGGGGAATTTTTCCAACCATCCATCCGCCAGCCATCCACCATCCTTCCTAGAGATCGCGGCTGATTTTCTTAGACGCACCTACCTCTCTACATGTATCTCCTCGCGTACACCCGTCGGATGGAACTTTTACCTCTTGAGGTATCCATCCATGACATGCCATGCCACGACTCAAGCACTTCGTACTCAGAGACTATTTTTCGAACATTCAACGTTTCTGGGCGTTGCACTTGTTTAATTCTGATTCACATTGTTCATTCCTTGTCTCGGTATCTTGCTTGTTAGTTACATCAGAATGATGAATATTGAGGGACAACTCAACATTTGAGACTCCAAGACAGGACCGACATACATTGGCTACAAAGGTTTCCAACCCTTGGNNAGTGGCTCTGTACTAATATCAATGGCAATCTGCCGAATTGCCCCCAGACACACTAACTAGGTTGTCTGTGGCCATCTACCGTGGTATACTTACTACGTACGTGCTAGACTACATTACTCGATACAAAGGGGTAATTTCGAACCGCGCCAATTCTCTCACGATATTCCCATCGCCTCTCCCACGTCCCCGGGTCTCTCCCACCTCGCTTCGAAACAAGAGTCTTCTATCCCGCCCTCGAAGCGAGTTCCTTTCACTCACTAGTACTCTGTGTCAACCTCCTTTTCTGCAACTAGACTCGGCCGGGTATCCCTTCAAAGATGCCCTCCGTGACTACCTAAAACTAAACAGTGCACGGATCGATCGTGATGTCCGTTTTTGATAGTCTCGTCAACAAGTGCCGGCTTCGTTTACTAGTACATGGTTTGTCGCTCGGTGTGGTCCTCGGGCTTTGAACATAAAAGCTGTGCAGATCCATATCCCGGACCCCACTCAAATGTCCAGATAATTTCTTCCAACCCTCGGTTGAGAAGTTCGATCATGTCATCATTGGATTCTCAGAAACCCGGGGTGCAAAAACACGCAATCTCATAGAGGCCCAGGCCCAGGGTCGATTCTGCTAGGTGCAGAGCAATCGCCGCAACCAAATCGTCACGGCGTGATCGACCCCACCGGGCTGAACGCCTCGTCAACTTTGGCTCGCAGAGGAAGTGAATCAAATTATTTCACATCGAGACAGGTAAGCTCTTTTTACATGTCGTGCCGCGGGCAGAGAGGCAGGAGTCCAACAAGATGGATCTCGAGCAATCAGCGCAGCCGGAACAGCCCCCGAAGTCAGACAGGGCAATAAGAAAATGCTTTTTGATTCACAGTTATACGGACAACGTTGAACTGTTGATTCAGAAATGGGCCGTTGGGCACACGCGATGTTCCCACGGATCAGCTAGCACATAAAAGCTTACGTTGGCTCAGTTACAGGACAGGACAGGGCTCCAGTTTACAAGTCACCACGATAAAGTTGAACTATTATCAGGGTACATATCGGGGAAGCGATCGTCGCAGAAGCAAGACAACACGATCCTAACAGCCCGGCACCCTGGTAAGGTCGGGCGCCAGTGGTATCGGGCCAAAGCCAAGTCTTCTGCTCGACCGCCTTGAGTACTGCGTCGCTCCGACAAATGTATGTTGATCTCCGTGCCTGAGACAGCCATCTCCATCTTTCTCCGCCAACACGGGCCTACCAGAACCCGCGGAGCAGCCTCAGACTAGCACACCAGTCCCTTAAACTCAATATCCATGGCGCCCCTGGAAATGGAACATGTGAACGGTTCTTCGTTGGGTTCGTCTTGCTCAGTTCCGTGTTCCATGGAATTTCCTCGCCAACTCTAAATCAGTTCTTGGCCCTCGAAGGTTCATGACGTCTTGCCTATGCCTAACAACATGACGGCAGTTAGCGGTCACGCTACTGTACATGTACATCACTTACGTACCGGGCAAGCTTCGAGAAGAAATGAGAGAAGGGTTTGTCGATCTCTGAATTATTTGTCGGAGACCGCCGAGGCATCTCACTGGTTGACGGGCCTGACTGGCCTCGCTTCTCCCTGCACTAAATGCGAAACAGTAGTGGTTGAAATACGAGATGAAGGCGCTATTTCTTGGTCGATCATATCCTCCCCATCTCACTCAAACTCATGTCCTTACATATTAGTACATACATTATGATTGCAGCAATGGCAATTCGTAGTCGGAACAGAAAATTTGTCCTTGTCGGAATTGAATTGTCTACATCACATACAGTATAGTGTCCATACCCCCCTGTTTCCGACGCCAGCTTCCATTGGTATTGCCGTCGCCCTGCCGCGGGCGTCGCTTACTAGTTAGTGTCTCTGATGAGCCCCAGACCCCGGGCGGTCTAGAACTTTGAAAGAGAACTTCCTTGACCAATCTGCGCACAGGTAATGACGTACGCGATGTGTGTTTTGTAATTGAGGACAGCAGGCCAAGTATCTGTAACTGTCTGTATTAACTGTTATCAACTCTGGACAGATGGGAATAAATCCTGCAGTTGGAATCCCGGGATATACGTCTCTCACCATCGGCGCCTAAATCTTGACCTGATGAAACTAAACCTCTGGCTCAACCCACAAGTATTAATTTAGACCCGAGAACGAGAGGGACCATTTAGTCATACAACGCTGAGACTTGAATTAGGCGAAGTCAAGCAGGGTTAACGGAGTCATTAGTGGTCCTCAACTCTATTGCTCTGACTAACAGCCTACCCTGTGACTAACAACCCATTTTGCGATAGGGACGTCTTCAAATCAAGCTCAACACTATGAAGATCTGGTGATACTACGGATATGAAAACCGATAAAAATACCATGTCTAAACGGAAATGCTCTGGGTATATGAGTGGATCATGCATGATCGACTCAGGACAATCACGGACTTGGAGACTCACGGACCTGGGTCTTTAGTAGTACGTACCACTATTGAGTCTTGCTATATCCTCGTTATATCCCCAATCACATTGTAGAAACTCGATAACCCGTCCGCGTCTGTTTTAAACAAGAATACATGTTCGCGTTGTCTCTTCTGGTTCAAATACTGTTATCATGACTCATCGATGAATGTCATGATCATCGACATATTGAAGTGGGGTTCAACAACCTCACTTCTCAATAGCATCTCATTCGCAGCAATAATACAACAGTTAACAATAAAACTCTAAACAAGTTCACCCATGAGACCTGTCGCCTGTTCGGTTCAGCGAACAACACAGATTTCGAAGCATCTCCAGCACACCATGTCTGCCCCTCAGCCTACTTCAGCCGCACCATGGCGGTCGATATTTCTATCTCACATCAAGAAGATGGATTCACCTACCTTTGTGCTTAGCACTCTTCATCATCATGATTCCTCTTCTGTCACCCCTCGTTCCCGCACTGTTGTGTACAGAGGTACTTGGGCAGAGATACCAGTCAACCCAAAGAACCAGGCGCCACTGAACCCTCCCCTCTACGAGAGCGACCTTCTGACTATTACGACTGACGCTCGCATGGAAAAGGTTCCCGAGCTGTCACCCGACGGGAAGAACGTCCCGCAAACTGGTGGTGGGGGGCCTGTTGAGGCTGTCTTTTGGGTCACCGAGACACAAACTCAGTGGCGCATGCGCGGCCATGCCTATCTCCTCGGCCAAGACATTGACGACCCATCAGCATCACATGTAAGGGAGGAGATAGAGAAGCACATGCGGAAAAAGAGTAACGACAATTCAAGCTCATGGAACTGGGGCAAAGAGATCACGGCGCACTTTGGAAACCTGAGCCCTGGCATGCGAGGGTCCTTTCGCAATCCTCCTCCTGGAACGAAGCGGGATGAGAAACCCGAAGCTGGACTCGGGCTCGGGCAAAAGGTGGAGGACCTGGATGACGAGATTGCAAGAAAGAACTTTCGGGTTGCCGTTATCATTCCCGACGAGGTTGATCAGGTGGACTTATCCGACCCGGCCGATGGTAAACGATGGAATTACAAATTGACGAATGGCTCCTGGGAGAAGACCGAGCTATGGCCATAAGGTCGAAATGCCGATGCGCAAGGGGCCTATGGAGACGAAGCAAGGGATAAAGTTCAAAATGTTGGGTCAAGCTGCCAACAGAAAGCCCTGGAAGTCTCATGCTTTCGGTAAGAAGAAGAGTCAAATATCTATTATTGGAGATTCTGCCTTGGCAGATAATCCCAGTAAATCAAGTGTCTCAATGAGTATTAAGTCGACTCAAGCATGCACATCATATACGGTGGCACCTATCATATCATTCTTCAAAGACAAAAGACACCAGTGGCCTAAGCAATATTCCCCCAAGTGTAACAGTAATACACAATATAATGAGGACTCGAAAGCTTTATCCATGCCTCAAATGGTTGAGTTTTGCGAGTAGTCAACCCAGAGATCATCAAACCGTTCTACACATGTCCAGTCGGTGACATGGACGAGGTTCTATACAAGAGCATGATATGTTAAGCTATCCATTATCCCGAGTTCGTAAAGGATCCCTGAATCTCAAGCTGCATCGCAGTTAATTTGTCTCAAATTGCTTCATATCATATCATGACATGGGTGAGAACTCATGTGCTGTCATTAACTACTACGTCGTTATCTTCACTCACGAGCAATGATATACATATCCTCGCCTTAACAGGTTAAACTAGCCGCTCGTAATGTACCGCTCGGGCCTTGATCTCCAATATCCATGGGATGATCTTGATGCCTAATCGAACGTAAGTTGAGTTACGTTTGAGGGCCTGTCTGACAACACCTTGGGGCTGATCAAAACTAGCTACTGTTCAGACACAGGTCTCATTGACTGATGCCACTTCATCTCCTGGTTACTGATAAATTCTGAGATACCAGAGGATAGTAATTCATATAGGAAGAGACTTGTTGACAGAGTACTGGAACGTGCTTGGAGAAGTAAAACATGGTGGTATAGGGTACCAACAATGGGACAAAGCATCAGTTGCCTTATGACATGTAACTAGGAAGTGCTGCAAGCGTAAATATTCTTATTGACAAATTTAAAAAATGGGTTGATAGTACGAAACTATATGGAAAGAAAATCACATCTTTGTCGTTGTGTCATCCCCATGGGACGGGTGACTCGTGAGCTTTTCGACCTCATTTGCTGCGCAGCGGGACACGAAGGAGAAACATGCTTCCATAACCTGCAAGGAGAACGAATGACCTGAATAGTTCAAACAAAGTCGACTCTTGCTAACCAAATAATCGTAAGGGTATTAGTATTATTGCTTAGCAGCTGGGTAGAATGCTGCCGGCCAGTTTGGGTACGTTCTGTGTCTGTACTAGCATGTGAGTTGTGAGTCAGAAGAAGCTGTATACATATATACATGTCTAGCCTTATATATACCATATACTAAGAGTCAGACTCAAGTGTTAACGGCGTTTGTGGAATGTCTTGATACGTGATTTAGGTCTAGTCGAGATGCAGGTTCTACAGCTCTAAAACGGGAACAGACACTGACATTTATATCGAGTATGCCAAAATGAAAATACAAATACAGTAACAAATAGTTACATGATGATAGCCAGTATTAGAACCATGTACTTGGATCAATAGACAACACCGTGAGTTTAAGCTTAAGATCACTCAAAGCTCATGGTATCCAAGGTTCACACCGGACTTCTATGTATGCAGCTCCTGTAGGCATAACTTGCAACGGCTTTTCATAGTGTCTTGATATTGTCATTAAATTATCTGCTTTAACCCTTTCATCTAAAACACACCGCTCGTAGGAGATATCGTCCAGATGACTCCAAGTGCATCTCATGTTAAACAGCTTCATCAGAAAGCTTCCGACACATTCAATTGAAGCTCAATCGATTCCGAATGTCAACCGCAGCAAGCCGCCGCCTCCGCCTAACATGTCAGATGACTTCGAAAACACCTGCGGAGTTTATGATAAGAGACTATGAATATTGCCTTGTTAGGCGAGAGATGCAAATGCAACAATACTACCAACATAAAAGCAGGGAAGTGACACGAGAGAGACCCATGAGATTTAAAAATGATCTGCGATCTGATCCGCGTTGTCTACACCGGGCTATAGTCTATTCGCCGTAGAAGGCCGACTCCGAGAAGACCATGTCCCTGTTGATCCGCTCCCCATGCACATCCCCCAGAAAAAGAGGCAGTTATGTGATATTCTAATGCCTTATTCATCAACCGGCTCTCCTCGGAACTTGAGCGATTCTTGCGTCAACGTTGCGGTGAAGAGAGACAAACAGAGGCATGTAATAATTACGGCACTGTACTGCACGTATGCAAGGCAGATGCAGATGCAGATGCGGTGATGCAGCCAAGGTCTGCAACTTGGTCGCCTCCCCCCAGCCCTGGCAAAGATGCTGTTTTTGTCAGAGCGGAATGGGTCCGTTCTTCAAGGCCGTTCCATAACACTTGCTACTATGGCCTTGGGGTGTTATGATTAGACGAAATGAAGAGGTTGGGATGCTCGGCGGGAAGGATCAGTTCGAGAAAGCAAGCAAGGGGAGTTTGTGAGTGAGTGACAGTTCTAGAAAGATGCATAAAGTAATCTACGATGATGATATAGACAAGCATTTTCACTGGTTGTCGTATCTCATCTCTATGCACTCGCGGAAGCATGTCTCAGTTGTTTGGAATGTAATTCCGCACATCACTGTAGGGCGTAAAGGGCAATTCTCTTTATATGGAACAATTTCAAGATCAAACAAGCCAGAACAACATTGGCATGTATGTAATTTTGTAAAGGAACAATACATAGTAAAAAGTGCGTGTTTCAACCCCTGCGATTTACTAATACGTAACATGGGCTCTACTACTAAAGCATGGGAGAGAGACTGGGGCACCATGATACAACCGCATCGGCAAAGACATATCTCCAATGAGCACCTAATAAGCGTAGACTTTTTAGGACATGAATGCGTGTGTGACAAAACTCGCAGAAACCAAGGTATGTAAGATGCAATCCCGTCTCTGTCTGCCGTGCGTGTTGTCGTGTTTCAACCACATGATGGATCTCATGTCATGTCATGTCATTACCCGCGCGGCGATTTCTAGTTTTGAACGAGTTTTGAGTCGGTCCGCAAAGGAGTTTTTCATCGAGTGCAACCTCCGTTTAGCTGAGCTGCAGCGCAGATGCAAGCCAAGCCTTTTGGTAGGAAGCGGCCCGCAGTTGGTTGGTTAAAGACGGCGCTTATAGTTGCATCTACTCCGTACATACAGAGTAGTACGTACATAGGATAGGTCAGTAGTCAGTTGTTTCTGCAAACTCTTCTCATAAGGCCAAAAAGATCCCTTGGACACGTGCTCAACTTCAACCACTGTATCTTGTTTGAATCTGTTTCGTAACACAAGATACAAGCTCGATTCACTGATGGATTCTTGACCTGGGTAACTCATGCAAGTAAATCTACATCTGTAAAGCCGAGGCGGGCAAGTTGCCGGTTAGTTACAGCTCTTTGACCCTTTGGCTGATTGACCGTGTTCAACCGGTGAGTTTGAGTCTCGAGGTCAACTGTCAACCCAATACCAAAGGATTTCTCACCTTTCACACCCCTTCAGACAAAGATGTCAACCTTTAATTCAACTCGTGAATTCAAACACACACGCCACGGCCCATCGGCGGCACTAACGGGTCCGATCCGGGGTGAGGGAGACTTTGCTAGTAATAGCACTAGCTCCTCGTCTTTAGACCCTTGACCTAAATGCCTCGGCAAATGTTCCTTTCACGGCATCATGGCCCGGGTCATCGCTAATAAGAGACTCAATTGGTCTCGAGATGTGAATATAAATGGAATTTGCGGATGTGTGTTGCAGATTTATGGATCAATCTAGTACTGTCAAGATAATTGACAAGTACACCTCCATGATGAACTCCACACAAGTGGCAGATGAGAGACACGAATCGCCCTAGAGTTATGGGGCTGCTACAACGTTTATTGCCGTCGCGTGTGCATATTGTCAAAAGCAATCCTGGCTATCATGAACCAACATACCAGGTATTGTACTGTACTCCGTAGATCCCGCAGGATTGTCAATCCAAAGGTGTCACGAGAGTTTCAACCTTGAGTCATGATTTTATCACTGTGAAGTGTCGATGATCCGATGCGACGGCTGTGCTGACAAACTCCATGGGTGCGATATATTCTACATCATAGACACGCTTCACAGCCTCAACCTATTGAGTAAGGAAGTCAAGCGAGGATGCTACCATAGCATACACTCGACAGCCCGGACCACGTCTGATTCTCTTGTCCATAAAGTTTAGCTTCCGAATGTCTAACCCGAGTCAGTTATCCCTACAGATGTGTCCATCGCCATCTCCAATGCACTGCAACTCAAACCTCGCCCATGACCGAAATGGAACTGTAGGGGTACATCGCCAACAATACCAATTAAGAATATACCACAGAACACGTGTGCAGACTGCAAGAATAGATCGCCTTGCGCGGACTCCGGACATTCCATGTTGTTTGGCATTGCTACAGTCATCAATACGGCATTCGATACGGCATTGAATACGTTGCATATTGTGTAAGCTACCACCCCTGGCAATTTCGTACAAACTGCCGATGAGCCTCATTCAACAGCCCGCAACGTTCTTCTCTGAGTACCAGATGCTGGTATGTGGCTGAGGATTTATGCACGGGTGACCTTCTCCCTTGTCACTATCTTTGACCATCAGACACCCAAGCAAGTTGAGGTTTGTTCAGTATCTTTGACGTTGAACACTTCAAGTTGCCATCCCAGTGTAGATAAGCAGTCGTTGTTATCGGCGATCCAATACCCATGCTGGGATGAGTGCTGCCACTTGGAACTATCCGAAGCCAGTACACTGCGAGACTAGCAATACTTGGCGAATTAAACATGACATCTATAGAAGCTATCGTCATTTTTAAGTCCGAGTGACACAAGAAAGCCGTCGGCAATAACACTAAAAGATTTGCCTGCCGGCGGGACCCTCCTCAAAGTCTATTGTTGCAAGTCAAAGCAACTCCAGCCCTGGAGCCAACGGTGGTTGAATTCGTTGGTTGAACCCCTCGAGACTAAGGTATCCCAGTGGAGATATAAAGCAACTCAAGCGTTCGTCACCCCGTCCATGCGAGTCCAGACACGGTCTCATAAGCGTTGACACTTGACGAGGGAGGCATGAAATGAGGCCATGATCTACGGAACTAAGAGCCAAAACTCCACTGTAGACCATGTGGAGAGCAGGGTCAACTATTATGTGTTTCCATGTTCTGATGGACTTGTTTTGTTATTACTAGTTGGTCTTCGGAATTGCAGGAGGTAAAGAGGCGTTGTTCACATCTCAAATTGGGCAAAAGCACCGATGTATATGCATATCTGAGGGTCCATCAATGAGACAATTATGAGACAATTCTAATTGCTGCGATATGTACATACTACAGTCTCAAAATGGACTGGGCAACTGTCAAATACGATAGAGATGCAACGCAAGGGCCTCGCGGTTCAGCTGAGGGCTAGCAAGTCACTAGGACAATTCGGACGTAGAATCCTTACATGCAAGCAATTCGACAGAGTTGTACTTTAGACGGTTGCTACTACACACATACTGTACCTGTACCTAGTGTTGTGGCTCTTCGGTAGTTGGGCGGTAATAATCACCTCTTTGAGAGCACAATTCGTCAGTCGATCCAATTCAACAGCAGCCACCATTGTCAGCATGACACGCGTAAATGTCGAAATTGTGCCTGATCGTATCTTGGCGTTCTCACCGTGTCATGTTTCATGGAACCAACAGAACTGACAGCTTCAGGGCTAGGCTGTTCGGACCTTGGTCCCAGAAGAAGGGCGGGTTATCCGGGAAAAGGAGGGCAGAAACTTGTTGTTAGTTCTCATTTTTGAGGGCGAGAGAGTTCAACTGGTATCACAGCGATTTGACCTGTCAACATATTACAACCATTAACACATGTAAAGGGCTTGCTTTAACAAGCTGGCAAGGTCTTAGTTTCGTAGAGTTACCTGCTGGATCTACAATGCATGTCTCTGGTGACTTGTTGTAGGGCTCAATTGATCAGCTAACTAACCTGTCTTGGTCTTCCGTGCCAGCCGTGACTATCCTCTAAAGAATAACCTTTTGCTCACTGCACTGACGATGATGATGATGGTGGTGATCCATTCTTTCAGTAGAGTGTAACCTCGGAGCCAACTGCAAATCACATTCACACCGTTTTTACCCTGTCTTTTTCCTTCTCTAAACCAAGTTCTACAGAGTCTAGACCTTTGGACGTCAAGTAATCCCTGTCTGTCAGCAACCAACAGCATGACGATTGTGGGCGAGAGAAGCCGGCTCGCCTGAGAAACTGGGGTTCAAACGAGAGCCGACTGATGAGACATTTTGATGTGTCCCCTCCCCATGCCATGTTCCTTGTCCCATGTAAAACCGCGTAGTAGCTAATAAACCACGGCACTTGTTTTGGCAGGCAATGAAAACACGAGGGTTCATTACAGTCTGAAAGAGTAACAGAATCACATCTAATTGGATTGTCGCATTATATCGATCAGCGTTGTCCAAGGTCAGGTGATGAAGCGTTGACGCCCGTAATCTGCGAATCCTTGTGTTGTATTTACTATATACGGATATATCTGTTGGATTTGAGACAGGACATGACGACCGTGTGTTATAGTTCGTTCGCTTCTCAAGTGCCGAACAAGACAAGACATTCATGACACACCGTCTCGAATTGAGGGCATATTCAGACGGTAGGTGTATTATAGAAAGTACGTACTGCATTATATGTACCTAGAGCAATTGTCACCGGGCGCAAAAGTGAGCTTTGGTTAGTTGACAGCCGTTGGATTGACTTGAGCTGACCCATTTTGGAAGCGAAGCGAACCGAAGCGAGAAAGCCGGAGCGGAGAAAAGAAAAGTAGACGGAATTAATTGTCACAAGGCGTTTCAAACAACTGTACGTACTTACATGGTCTCGCTCTATACATAGGAATTATATACTGTATCCGTACATGTAGATGTTACTCCGATGGGGAAAAAAGAAAAGAAAACAAATAAAAAGCATCTCCATCGGACCTCAACCGAGATAGGGTTGAAGTGCCGTGACAACTGTAAGCCATCGGCCGGACAGAGAGACTATTCTAGGGAACAATCAACTGTCGATCATATTCAACCGAATATACATGGGTCAAAGTCGAACTTGTTACGGATACAGACGGCGGACGGAACTGTTGATGCGCGCGACTGCAGTAGCGTACCGTTATGCAAGATGATCCCTTGGCTGTTGCGTTGTCCTCTAACCGTTGGACACGCGGCGACTGCTACTACACAGCCTCTGTTTGGACGTTGGAGAAGCTGGTACCTCTGTCAGGTACCTTACTTTTGAGACGAGACGCATATAGCGACAAAGTCTCCGTGTCGGCGATCATCCAAGCACTTTGACAATGAGTGTGACTAAGAACGGAGCGACGGGGGAACTCTTTCAAAGATGACAATGCATATCTGTTTTTCTCAAGAGGCGAGATGCCAAAACAGGCCAAAGATGCGGGTTTCGACCTAGGTGTTGAATGCTACACTGCAAGGAACGTAGCAATTGCTGACCTTGGGTTCCCTTTTCTGCTTCCCAGTGATGGTATAGCGAAGGAAGCTCACGAGTAACAAGGCTGCCCCCAAATGCTGTGTCACTGCCTAATGTAGGAATTGCAGCGAACCGGTATTAGCCATGAGATTCAATTTATGCTTTGGGCGTACGAACGA
>LXHY01000101.1:0-109518 GCA_002093855.1 Fusarium praegraminearum
CTTCCGAAGCCTGCGGAGATTTCTCATTTGTCTTCATGAGCCGCTATGGACTGTAGAAAGCATACTTTGTAAGATTATGCCCTAGTTTTTTTTAACATTGTACAAACCATCAAATTGCTACAACAATACAACTAACCTTAGTGACATTCGTGAAGATCAAGGTACACCAATCATTTTGCTTACCGCTTCGGCAATCTATTTTGTCGTAGCCCTGAGTCTATTCCTCTACGTACCTGACCGTGAGATCTATATCTCAACATCCTTGCTGCTGGAGATAGTTTTACAAATGCATGGACGTCTCTTTCCATGACGATACGCTGATTGCGAGAGTGGCCACAGTTATGTGCTTATACACTAGATGAATGAGGACACTGTTTTCGTGGTTTTCTTATAAATTCTGTTTGCTTTATAACACTTATGCAAATCAACGCGCACCCTGGAAAATAAACTATAGCTTAGAAGATACGCACAAACTTGACTCGCATGCCAAATATGGGTTGTTGGCAGTATTGTTTCCGATAACTGTTTGCTGGCTTCTCGGCGTTCGGGGTATAGCTATTGTGTGCTTCTCAAACGCTTCCCGGCGTCATCCTTGGGGGTATATTGAATTATCATCATGTCCTCCATATGGTCTTAATTTCCCTTCCAAAAATTGTCCATCAACTTCCATCATCTGGCCTGTTATCAATCGATCTAGACGGGTCCAGGACCGACTAACTCCCGGCGCTTAATACTCTTCAGCCGGATCTGAAGCTCTCGAAGTTTGGAGGCAAAGCCACGGGAAACGGCAGCTACAAACTTGGGGCGATCCATCAGCTCCTCCATGGTATCGATCCATGCGCGATAGCTGACACCTTCACAAAAGTAGGTGATCATTCGCTCGCCCATCTCAACCTGTGAGTTTTGCTGCATGTTCAGAACCTCGTATCCGTCGGCGAAGTCCCTCATGAGGAGCTTTTGGATCCCCTCATCACCTTCGGTACGGTACAGAGCGCGATGCCCGTTGCCGATTGCGACATCGATACATCGCATAATGAATTCACCCATTTCTGGGCTGAGGAACCGGTCGCAAAGTTTGTAGACCTCGATATAGTCACGCATGGGGGTCTTCGCGGCCACGGTCTCAGGATTCTGGGCCGGACGAGGAGGAGTGTGCGGGACGATAGAAGAGTGGCTGTATGCGAGCCCGATATAAAGGCCAAGATATCTCGGCTCAATCTCATCATCCTGGAATTCGACAATCCCTTTCTTGGCCTCAACGAAGCGTCCAGCTAAGCATCCTGCGAAGTAGTCGGAGTTTTTGGTGAGCACACTTTTGGCGACATGAAAAGTCTCGGCTTTCACTCTGAGCTCCACCATCTGCTCGTCACCCCTACGTACGCAGACATGTCAGCAAATTATTCTCTATGCAGAACATTCGGCAAGAGCAGACTCGGGAGTAGGGAAGAGAGAAAAGTAAATGTACACACTTAACGAGCCAAGAGGTGCGACGGTCCGTGAACACGGTAGACTGTTGCTCCTCAGCCACCTCTTCCTTGGGGGTGGCCTTGGTGCGCGCCCTCTTGCGAGCTGGTTGCGGCATCGCACTGTCGGAACGCCTTAGGTAAGGTGCAAATGATGTGTGCCGGGATACGACAGGTCCAGCTTGAGGCTGAGTTCGTGCCAAGGTGTAGAGGAGGTGTAGAGGGAGTGTTGGGAAAAGGCAACTGGGGTGAGTTGAGTTGTATCTTGAGACTAAGCATCGCCCGAACCACCTTTTCGGGTTGGTAACGGCTGTGCTCGGAGGGGGCTCGCACGCTTCGATTTCAGGCCTCAGAGTTGAAAGGTTTATTCTTAGAGTGCAGTGTTTGATGTAAACTGCAACGCAAGGCAACCACTGATACCAGTGCTGTGAAAGAGCCCCGTCGGAGGGCGAGTCACCGAAGCACTGGGTTTCTCTCAAACGGTAGAGCCATAAAACGTAAAGGCTTTACGACAGCCTCAATACATTGGAAGGAGTAACAAGAAAAATCTCCTAGACAAACAGCTGTTATCTGATAGCTCCTTCTAGGACCACGACACTAGCAACTGAACCTCATCTTGCTCTCACTCGTTTGATAGTGACCTTCTCATCTTCCAGCTCCCACCCGACATTGTCCTTCTCTTTTAGCTCATTCCACTTGCGACCGGCAGAAAACTCCAAGTACGACAAGTCGACATGAAGATATGATCTCCCAAAGCATTTCAGAGTATGAAGCCTCATGTCATTATCCGCCCACTCCATCAGCTTGAGGCAATGACGGTCAACTTGTTTCTTTGTAGCCTGCCACGCGACATAGTTGTCATGTGCCAGCGCTTTGAGTATATGATCCAGCTTCTTGTTTCTGATGTTGAAGTCTTGTCTGATGAAATACGCCTCCGTCAGGTCCCTACGCCGACACGCGGCATCCAGCATGAAGTAACCAGCAATTTCTTCAATTTCGCTTTGGACCATGGGAGTCCACACAGCCATGTATCGAAGAAGGTGCAGAATTGCTGGGTGATATGACTCAGGGTGCTTGGCAAGAATGGATAGGCGAATGGAGAAGATGTAGGCTTGTATGGAAAAGAGGTCGGCTCGCTTCGTAGCCACTAAACCTTCTCGAAGCTTCCTCAGTGCCATTAGGACATCTTGCAAGGACTTTATGTTATCAGGATCCTCAATGGCCGCCAGCATAGCCGTGGTTGGGCCGCTAGAAGGAATGATCGAACGGAGAGCCTTCAGTGGGCCTGTCAACGAAGATGGTAGCGAAGCGACAGAATCGTGCGTTGGCAAATGAGTAACTTTGGGAATGCCTGTGGTGTCTGTAGCTAATGTCGAAGAGGTCGCTGATGATACTGCAGCCGCAGATGTTGCTGCTGATGCTGGAACATATCCAGGTGGAGGTTTAGTATATTGCGTAGCAGGAGTTGGATCGACTGCTCTTATGTCAAGAGCCTCAAAACTGCGTATGATTGAGTCCCTATCACCCGCTTCAGTGCAAAACGCAAGGAAGCGTGAAATGATCTGGTTATAGTACCATTCCTGGGTTTTGTGGTTGAGTAACCTAAGTATTTTGGTCAGCCTGCCATTGTATACCTACTAATGTAGGTTCCTAGGTAAGCCAGCATGGCTGTACTAGGAATAGTTACCTCTCGTCTCCTTTAGAGGGAAGACCCATATCCAGCAACGGGTCTTGCTCAACGGGCTTCAACCTTCCCCACGGCCCTGAGGGCATCCTGCCACCTCGGCCTCGACGGGGCATAGCGTGGGTATTTCTCGTTTACTACCAAGAACAGTGAAATCTGAAGCCAGAAACCCTTTGGTCCGATATCGTAAGGGATTGCGTGCTATGGTGCGCTAATTTAGGTAACGCGACGACGTATTGTCAAGTCTTTGATAATGGATGAATGAGGTTGCTTCCATATATGAGAGTGAGGTTGATAGTGGGGTAACTGTTTCCACGACCCAACGATCCACTGTTGGTTCCTGCGTCCATCATCATGATATGCCTACTTATTACTAACCTACTAAGGTAGATATCTGTCTACCTAGTAGGTAGTTAGGTAAAAGCGCCCTTTACTTTGATTTGATAATGAGAAATGTTGTTACAATAGCAGAATACCTACCTACCTATTTATGACAGATCTTCCAGATGCTCGGTGTCAGCACTTGATTTTGTAGACAAGGTAAGGAGCAGTGCACCAGTGGATTGACTGCACCATCAAAACACTGTCATAAGATATTTGGATTAGTAGTTCAACAAAATTGCATTAATTACCGATATTAAACTTGCTCCTATTAACCGATTTCCACCTAAAAACAGTCCTCTCGTGGGTATCATTATTCGCCGAGAAGCTTTTCTTCGTCTCAGCCGCTTCTTTAATTATCATCACCAAGAGGTTCATCTCCCAAATCCGAAGGTCAACGATATTGATTGGCTTCAACCGTGGATACGATCAGCCAACGTTACCCTATCCCACCCCTTTGGCCCTGACGCCTCATATCTGCCAGACTTCGAGATGACTCTTCCGAGACCCTGATGGATCTCGGCCTGGAACGGCCCAAAGGGACACTTCTCACCATCAATGCTGATGTATCCGTCATCCTGATCACGAGGAATGATGCGGTATGCCGAGATCTTCTTGTATGTGACGTGCGGGTTGTCGAACAATCGCTCAGCTTCGACATCAAGGAGAACCTTGATTGCAGTGAGAAAGGGTAGGTCACCATCGATAGTGACGAGATCCATCAAACCATCGGAGATCAGCGAAGCAGCGAAAAAGGGAGCATCGGGTGACATGTATGCCATCTACAACTGTCAGTACCATCCTGAGTGTAAGTCCTAGTCGGGCTACCTACATTGCCAGCGTAGAAAGTGCCAACTTTGTTGTATGGGATCAACTCCCAGCCTTCAGGAAGCTCGTCTTTGATTGTGCCATACTTCAGTTCTGGCAGACCAGCACCGTCAGGCACGGATTTTGCCTCAGCGCTCTTAGTCAGCTGTGAGAGGCTTGTGGTGCTTGCATGGTGCTTGTAGTGTGCTTTGACACCCTCTTTTTCCTCAATCTCAACCTTGACCGCCAGATCAAACGGATAGCATTTCTTTTTGTACATGCGCTGCACAACACCCACTTCGAATCGCGCACTTCCCATCCATCGCATGTTCTCTGTGCCGAGATCGCATTCGGCAATGAGACCCAGCGTCTGAGAAAGAAACGAGATGATACGATTGTTACCAGATGTGATTGATACCAGATCCAACGGGGTTACAATGCCTTTGATGATAGCCAGGGCGGCGAACGAGGGCCGATGAGAACCGTACAGGTTGCACGAGAAGGCGTTGCCTGAGCCGCAAGGGATGTGACTGACGGCCATTGTAGACAGCGCCTTCGCGGCATCAGGCCGCTTAGCAAGGCCGTTGAAAATCTCGTGCGGCGTGCCATCTCCGGAACACGCCATGATAGTATCGTACCTCGACAGGTCGGCATTTTGCGCCAGCTCGACGGCCTCGCCGCCACGCTTAAGAATGACAACGTCGAGCTGCATTTTGGCGGCATCGAAGAGCGGCTTGACCTCATTTTCCCACTGCTTGACGGCCTTTCCAGGACCAGAGTTCGGGTTGACCAAGACATAAGCGCGTTTACGAGGCGGCGCATCACCATATGCGCGTGACAGCAGGGTCTTGACAAAGGTCTCGGCCGGCGTTGCGCCGTTCCCCTCATCAGCATCATCACCACCGCCATCATCATCATCATCATCCTTGGCAGCGAGCTCGAATTCCCATTTCCCAGGTTTGATCAGCTTCTTCGAAGCGTGGATAGCATAGTCGATCGTGATGTGGTTGTTGGCGAATTCGGCCCATAGCACATTGTAAAAGGGGATAGCGTCCTTTGAAGATCCAGCTGCAAAGTAAACAATAAGAGATTAGCGACTCGGTCCATGTTATCTACTCGCGTGATCAATATTCTTACTGCTGGTGAGAGGAGCGCAAGAAGAGCGGCTGGCTTTCTTGGCAATCGGGCCTGTTCATGATGGTCAGTCAAAGCCTTTGGCTAAATGCCATTCTCCAAAGTTCGCACCATTAAACTCCAAGCCGTCGGCTCCAATAGTCAGTTTCTTCTTGCCCTCCAATAAGAGCTGCATTCCAACGCCTTCTTCCATTTTTCTAATCGGTTTCTGTGACTATCGGAGCAAGGGAGCTCAATAGGCTGGTTGGAGTGGTGTATGTTGAACGCCTTGAAGCGCTAGGTGTCTTTGGTCTCTATTGAAGACTGGTGCGCCGTGTAACACTCAAATGAAGCAGCTGGAGTGAAAGAATGGCCTAGGGTAGTGACTGGTTTCTATAAAGGAAAGAGTGAGAACAAAATTGGTTAAAGAGCGACTGTTTACAACTTGATTGACCGGCTTACGCGGAAGCCGTCTTGACCTTTGAGCTGTGTGTGATGGTGTAGGAATTCGCGATCCGCGGGGCGTGGATACGAGATTAACTGCCTACTACTACCTTGCTCGCCCGAGACCCCTGGAGCCCGACAGCTGGAACCAACCTAATCACCGGTGGTGTCAGATACCTGCAGCTGTAAAGCACTGCCCGCCGCAATTGGCAGGGACTCTGTCAGAGGACAACTAAATTATTACTCTGGTCCGAGGTGCACTTCGAATCAATGCATGTCTCAGAGGATTAGCTAAGACTTACGCACCCTTCACCTCGATCAATCCTCCAATCACCTGTAGTAAAACCAAAGCCTTGTTTTTTGGACAATACATTTGACCAAGACTAATAGCGCATGCTTATTCTACAGGATGTCTACGTTGACTTTTCCGCATGTTCCCAAAACTCCTTGTCCCATCATCCTCTGAGCCGTACCGTGCGCCAGTCTGCCTATCATCATCGCCATCCTACTCATGTACCCTTCGTAGCCTAAATCAAGGGCACCTAGGAGGACAACTGTCGGTCCCATGCGTCTCTATACGTCCTGACAAAACCCGTATTTTCCACCAACAGACATCTCATATGTATGCCGAGCCCCCTAACTTTTGAGCTTCACGAAATGATGGCAACTTATGCTAGTCTTGTTATGTTGGCGAATTTCTGTTGAGCAGCCTTCTTGTAGGACTCATGGGGGCTCCTCCAGCTCTTGAGCACCTCAAGACCCTCAATAGCATCCTCGTAAGTGGCACCGGGGATATCCAAGATGCCAGCAACACCTTCTTCGCTCTTGGTCTTGTCTTGGCCCAGTAGCTTTTGTACCTTGATAGCAGAGAGGACGTGCCTAGGGCTGTCCTTGTTGGCTGCCAAGAACTCATCGTTAAACTTGACCAAATCCGCAGATGGATCCACAGCGCTGTACTCAGCTTTCAGCACCTCAAGAACCTTAGGTTCAATGTCAGTTGCTGTCTTCATTAGCTGAGCGAATGCCACGGTATGTTCGTGCACTCGGGGCGATTTGGGGTCAAGTGCCGATGCAGCTGTGAGGCAACGGAGGGCAAGAACGTATTTCTCTACGGGTCCGGTGTGTCAGTGGATGCGAGATAGTGGTTCTGATGATGATAAACTTACTGCGGCGCATATAGACCTCGAAGCCAGCGAATTGAGCGTTGATGTTCTTGGAGCTAAACTGAAGCAAGGGGTTTATATACTTCATGGCATCGCCGAGAGGATCAGTGGTCTCGGCCAACTTGAATCCGAAAGGATCATCGTCTTGTTTCTTCACCTCGCCCTCTTTACTGGCCTTGTTAGGATCCTGCTTGGCCTGTTGTTCGGCTGCCTCCTTCTCAAGTCGCTGCTGTTCCTTTCTCGCCTTTTTGGCAGCCTTCTTTTTGGCCAAAGAATCCTCAGCATCTTCGCCGTCAGCCCCGTTGACACCATTTGCGGCAGGCTTGTCAGCAAGCTTGAGATAGATCTCAACCGCATCCAGAGCAGCACGGGAAAAGAAGGGGTGGTCACGAATGTGATCTTCCCATCGCATCATGTCGATGTAAGCGCGAATCTGTCCCTTGCGCAAAGAAAAGCTGTGGAAGTCAAACTGATCCTCTTGCCACACCTCAAATATGGTGAAGATTTGCTTGAATCTCTTGAGAGCCAGTGCAATGTTGCCCTGGCGCGCGTATGCTTCACCGTCTTCTGTCAAGAACCACATGCTCTGCATATCCAAGAGGTCGGCTAGAGGGCCACCTACGGTCTCTGCACGAGTGAAGAGTCCAACCGTCTTAAGAGCCTTTTCGTTCTCGTCGTTGCGAAGCTGGTATTTGGCCGCCTTTGTGTTGATATATCTATCCTTGAGGTCGAGTTTCCTGGCTCGGTCCATCGCCTTGGAGGCTTCTTGCAGGTCACCGCCGTGCTTAATGATTCGGGCTTTGGTCATGGCGTAATCCACGCTCTTGGGATCTTTCTCAATTGTCTTGTCAACATACTCCATAGCTTTCGCTAAGTCACGACTAAGATGGTAATTGTAGTGCTGTGCAAGATAGTAAAGCGCCGCTGCCTCTCCCTTGTCTTTGCTCTCGGAATCCGCGTTCTGGGAGTCCAGATAGTTCTCAGCCAGTTCGCGAAGGGTGTCCTTCTTGAAAGAATCGGAGTAAAGGTGCTTGAGATTGGCAAAAGTGGATGGGACTCCCTTGTTAAGCATCAAGGTCAGATAAGCCTCGGCAGCTTGTTTAAAGTCGTCACCTAATTGAAGTCAGTACATGCTTTTGGTTGGCATATTTACCAGACTTACCAGAAAGAAAATCCAACGGCAGCCGGCGCGCAGCATCACATCGAGGTGACTTATTGGCATATTCATCATAAACAGCCTTGCGAGCTTTGACATCGTCCTCTGGAACTTCCAGGACCTCAAGAAGTTTCTCATAGTAGACGGGATGCTCCGAGTTACGGTCGAGTAAAGCACGGTAGGCCTTTGCGGCATCTTTCTTTTTGCCCAGCTTGTGAAGATACTCGGCACGAGCCTCCATGACCGCCAACCGGTCGAGGTTTTGCTTGGCAGCAGTGTTCAAATGCTCAAGAGCTCGTTCGTAATCTCCTTGCTCGGCAATCAAAGAGTTTTTGTACATGATTGCTTCCGAATGCTCGTTATCGAATTTCGAGGGCTTGGTCTTCAGTGTTTCCTCGTAGGTGTTCATGACCTTTTCGGCTTCGGCTGGGTTACCGGAAAGATGGTGAGCAATAGCCAGTGCGGTCCAGCTTTGGCGCGCTTGGGGTCGGGCCTGGAGCATGGCAGTTCGACTCTGAATGTAGCCCGGGTAATCACGACATTGGATTTGCAGGATAGCAAGGTCACGCTGGATCTGTGCTGAGTCAGGCTCCAGTCGGAGAGCAAATTTGTATGCCTTGATAGCCTCCTCGAAGTTCTTGTTTGCCCGATGTAGCAGACCATAGACGTGCCAGCAAATGTGCGACTTCATGTCCATTGTCAGAGCTTCTTTCCCCAAAGCGAAAGCCTCTTCTGTCTTGCCTTGCGCATTCAAGATCAAAGCCTTCATGGCAGTGGTGTCTCCATGTTTAGGGTGCTTCTTGAGAATAAGCTCGGCGGACTTGATTCCACGCTTGTATTGTTTGTCTTCATAGTATCGGATGACGGAACGGAAGAGCGACGCCTCCTTGGAGGCAAGAGGTTGCGGCATCGTGTAGTCGCAACGAGATCCCAATCGCTGGGAAATTCGGTATGTATCTGTGAAGGCGAAAGCTTTGTATGTAGTACCTAGCTATTCAACTCCTACTATCGGCGATTCGAGCTGCCTAGGGCTGGATGAGGGGTGTGTGGGCGAAGGTGATGGGAAGGGTCAAGGGAAGCTTTGGCGGGGTATGGTGACGATTTTTCCCCAATATATGATGGACAAGAAAGATAGAAAGAGATTGATGAAGGGCGAAAATGCGGCTTCCCTGGCCAGAGAGTGTAGATAGGTGCAGTTCACAGCTAGAGGTGCCGTAACATGCGACCTTATGAAATGATGTGGACAGGAATTGCTACGGTCGATCGGTAATTTCTCGGAGCTGTAGTGGACTGCATAAGATGATTTTGGCGGGGCAATGCAGAATCCATGACAGCGAATACCTCATGAGAGTCTTTACGAAAAAAAGATACGGTAGCATATTCTGCCAATGCAATGGGTCTAGAAGACATATAAGTCGACTGGCTTAGTTAGAGGTGGTCGCAATTTAGGGTGATTTAAGTAAAAACCAAAACATATCCTGACTGCCTACCTGGGTACTAAGCAAAGGCCCGATGCAATACATTATATATGACTAACCTACCTGCACTGCAACACATGATGAGTTATGATAAATCAATAATAGAAGCAATACCGACCGTATATTCAGCGGATTATGTCATTTCAATTATTATTATCATAAGGGGTGATGGTGTTATATACGTTTCGTACCTAATCCATACAGTTCGCCTCTCATCACAAGGGTACGAAGTCGTGCCATGTCGTTGGTACCTCTATACAGATGGCTTCGAGTTTTGGACCTTCCTCCATTTACCGATGTTATCTTCCCAGTTTTCGAAAGGGTCGCCGCCACACCTTTGCTGCACCACCTCCCATGTTCTATGTCGCACGATACCCTCGACACCTCGTTCTTGTCTAACAAGCGAGGCTAGCCTCTCGGTACGGGCTTCGCGGGGGAAGAATCTACCGGAATATGGGTCTAATCGTTCGTCTACAATTCGGTCGCGGTCTTTCTCTCTTTCAAGTTCTCTGATTGTACGGTCCGGATCATCGGGGTCCGGACTTGCCGCTACCAAAGCACAATAATTCAGGACTTGAGCCCGAGCTTCCCAGGAAGGGAACAGAACCTGCTCCTTGAATTCCGAGCATGATCGAGAGTCGATCTGCTTCGAAGCCGGGCGAGAAGTACGTTGCAAGGTAGACGATGGGTCGAATCCGAATCGTGACGGCGTCAACAGCGCATTGAGATTCTGGGTGATTGAATCATCTATCGACGATCGTGACAATCGTAAAAAGTCTCAACCACGAGTCAGTCAACCATGAACAATGCGATTGTACATTCCAACTTGTCTTACCTCGCAATGTCCCATATGAAAAGCAAAATTGTGGCGTAAGTTGGGGTTGTGCTGATGGTTGAGTCATGATATTACTTGGTCGCAAGGACTTCTCCTTCTGAGCGTCCGGCGAGCCCTTCCAGAGTACTCCAGCCAGAGTGGGCGGCTGTATTGGATCCACGATGTAAAAATAAATTTGGTAAGCTGTAACTGCTAGCGTAGTTAAAATAACGTGGCTCGCAAGGAAGCTGAAACAGGGCCTTGTCCTGTTGACCGTTGACCGTCGATAGTAATGTAAAGAGTACCTTGTGATAACCGAGTTGGTTGGTTCTGTTCTGATTTCTGTGACGCAACAAAAAGGCTTAGCTAAAACTACCTTAGTACCTGTCGTGGTTGTTTGAACCCAGACACTACGGATAAACCTTGACTCCGCTGGCTCCGCTGACCCCCTGATCCCTGCACAGATCCCCCAGCTTGATCCTGGTAGTAGTCCCGATCAGTCGCTGCAAGACAGAAACCCTGGACTTTTCAGCCTATCTTCCTAGGTAGGTGCTAAACAAAACAGAATGCAATACCTACGTACGACATGTATCGATCGAATGCACTATCATGATCAATCAGCAGGAGACGCATGTCCAAGTCAAGGCCAGGCGATGAACCCATGCAACGCCCAGGGGTGTGTTCAAAGTGAGGCGCGGTTTTCTTTACTTTTCGGTTTCAGGATCTGCATCCTGAATCGCCGCCGCACATTAGAAATCCGCCAATGTTTTTGTCCCGGCAATGAACCAAACCTATGGTCACGACCAATTCGTAACTAAAGCTCCGCTACTCTTGCAACCGCCCCAGTGGAGGGGATGTAGGTGTGAGGTGGGAACATACCGCCCTGCTGCTAGGGTGTCATTTAAGCACTGATACTTTAATTCCATCAACGCCTCACGTCTGGAAGCTCGGTACAATGCCCTGCTAGGGTATACCCGGTCAAGCTGCTTGAGATCGAGGCCAGATGACAAGATCTCAACACCTACAGTAGCAGATATGTTATCTTAATCCCAGAGTGAGTGATTGACTTTGGCGGGCGCAGTTCCGTATCAGGCTAGAATTCGCTCGAGACTCCGAAACTGCCAGTTTGGATAAAAGACGCAACAAGTGCAACTCGCAAAAGCAGATGCAGACGCCACCGTTGAGACCCGTCTGTTGGCGCAGCCTCCAGGCCACTCATTCGACGCCAATTCCGGGTGGTGATCGGCAACGTTCCAAGTAGCTGGACTGGACACAACGATTGATACTTGGCCGGCTGCGCTAAGTTCAACGCCCGGGATCCCATCTGCCATAAACCAACGCTAAGAACATGTAACGCTAAGAACCACCAAGTTTGTTGGTTGACAGTATGTGCAGTATGGTCTGGTTCTGGGCCAGAAGTCCTCCATGTCTGGATCTTCTGTGGTCTGTGTATTTACCTGGTCCTGATATGTGACGACGGTACGCAGCAAGTAGAGCGCGGGCCATCGTCAGCCTGTTGCGTCGCTTTGCTTTGCGTTGCGTCGAGGCTTCGTCCGTTTCTGTGGACGAATTTGGACACGGGGAAAGCGAAAGCACGGGCTGGATCCGGTCATGCTGCATGTTCTTTGGTGACATACGTGCAGCCGCCGGATTGTACATTTACCCCCCAAGCCTCCTACGCGAGTCCAGTCTTTTACAGCCTTTTTACAGCCTTTGACACAACTTTGGCTTTTTTCCAGCAAATCTGACTGTCCTTGGTTTTTCCTTCCCCAATGATGGATCTCCAAAGTCGGATCAAGAAGGCAAACCTCCAAGACCTCATCGATATATGCGAGCAACTTTCCAAGGAGTGCAGGGGTTTCTCAAACTGTCTTAACACTAGTCCCGTCGTTTTGGCTACGCTCGCCAAGGAGTGTCGTGCCATAACCGATGCGCTTGACAGGTTACACGAACTCAGTCGGACAATTGAAGGTGGTACAGAAAGTGTGAAAGCGTCGAATAACGGATTTGTCTATTCTGTTTCAAAAGACGTGCATGAGCTCAGGGCCGCACTGAAACGGATAAAAGGACCAGACAGAGATAGTGGCATCCATCTTAACGAACCACAACTCATAATTGTCTGGAACGAAGCGACTTTGAAGGAGTACCTCGGACGACTGCGCACTCATCAAGCGTCTCTTCATACCCTCCTCAACGCCGCAACTCGGTGAGTAGCCTTTCCAGAGCTACCAACATGTTTCTAATATTTGTCAGGGCTAGCTATAGCTTCGGGGAAAGTGATCGGAACAGGCGTCGCGTTATCGAACCTGACATTGAGGTAGATGAAGCCCTGCGAAGCCTCGGTCGAAAGTTCACAGCACCAAATCAACGTTCGATCGTCTTACCTCGAGTCAGCGATTCTACAGAGATACAAATACTTCTAGATACGCTTGTGCCACATCCTGGAATTGACTATGTACAAACCAAAGATGTTGCACACGAGCTGCACCACGCCATCGAACAGAATGATGAATCCGCCGTATTCAACATCCTGCTCGAACGTGCAGATCCCAACATAACGCTGGCGGGATCAATGCTCTCTCCCCTGCACCGCGCTTTCAATAAGAAGCACATGCTGATCGCTGCATTTTTAATCGTTGCCGGTGCAGACGTTGACGAGCCGACAACTGACGGCGATACAGCATTGATGAGAAGTATCAAATGTGGGTTTTCGGAACAGTTCGCGAGGCTTGTTATTCATATGAATGTTCGCGTCAACTCAATCGACAACAACGGACGATCGGCACTGCACTTTTCCGCTGCCTCAGATGTTCTCGAGGACGACACACTACAGACTCTCATAAACGCCGGCGCAGATATCAACCTTGTCGATTATGAGGGGCACACACCGCTGCATATCGCTATACAACACGCTCACTGGTCTGCAGCGACGAAATTGGTGCAGGCTGGAGCAGACCTCGAGGTCCGATTGCCCGATGGGAAAACCGCACTACACCTGACGATTGCAATGCGCAACCAAGAGTTTACTCAAGTGCTAATATCTCGTGGGGCGAACGTTGACCGCAAGCTTCGTGAGCATACACCTCTGACAATGGCGATCAGCACTCGCTGCACTCCTATCACAGCTGCACTGCTGGATATGGGTGCAAATCCCAATTTACCAAGTCGAAACGGAAACACGCCTCTTCTCGCAGCGGCAGCTACCGGGCATGATGAAACGGTGAGATATCTCATTGCCCATGGTGCAGATCCAACAGAAACTCACGGGCAGTCTGGATACACACCGATGCACATGGCGGCTCACAAAGACAAACCTCATATCCTCCGACTCTTAGCTGAATCGGAGGCGCCTATCGACGTTCTGGACCGAAATGGCGAAACTCCTCTCTTGATAGCTGCCAAACTTGGTAATAGCCAGAGTATTCTTCGCTTGATCAACCTGGGTGCCGATATCGAACGAGTAGGGCCAGATGGCATGAGTGTGCTTTCACATGCAGTCAAGATGGGCGATGTCGATCTTGTCACTGCACTCCTGGAGCTAGGAGCTGGGATGCAAATGACATCTATGTTTCTTTCAAGAGGCAGCAGGGAGTATCTGGTCCCCGAGCCGCAGACGACTCCGATCCATGTGGCCGCTCAACACGGTCGGGATGAGATTCTACTCCGTCTTGTATCATACGGGGCATCTCTCGAGAGCACTATCTTTCCTGGTCGGACTCCCTTATCGATTGCGGCATCTCATGGCCATGTCTCAACAGTCCGGCTTCTTCTTCGACTAGGTGCGAATACGCAGGCGTTGACTACACATGGCGATACACTTCTTTTTGAAGCATCAGCGAACCTGGCAACACTCAAAATCCTATTGCAACAGGGAATTAATGTTAATCATCAAAACGACCGGGGCGCGACCGCCCTCCATTATGCGGCCCTTCGTGGGCACATAGGTGGTGTTCGAATGTTACTTGAGAAGGGAGCTCGACAGTACCATGCAAATGCTGTATGGGATGTATGGGAGGATAGGGATGGCGCAGGAGGCTATCGACAGGGAACGCCGGCTGGTATGGCTATGCAAAGAGGGTTAGACAACATCGCGGAGTTCATTGAGGGATGGAAATATAATTGACTACCTAGTCGGAGCAATGTTTGGCGACAGTGTTGTTTTCGTGGGTAGGCAGAGTAACGACTGGATGATAAACTGTAATATCCCACCTATATGTATATAGCTTGCATTTATTAAGATACCACAAATGTTTTTTATCTTTTATCTAGCGATCAAGTCTTTTCAGCAACGGTTCATTTGCAAATTAACAGTGCTTCTTCTTGTCTTAAAATCCGTCCTTCCATCGTGGCACTGACGAGCGCCAACATCCATGATGGATGGGACCAAGTCGCGGATACGAACATCCAGGTAGTAAAGACAGAGCTGCGAGACTAGGCGTTTATAAACTGGTGTATGGGAGATTTTTCAGAAGTGCAGGCGGATGGCTTTAGGTGACGTGGTTTTAAGATTAATTCATTAATCAATTTCAACAGCAAAGTCAAGATCTCTCACCATGTCCATCCCAACTCAGCTTAAGCGACGAGTTACGAATACGAGACGTCATGACGGCGTTTGAGTGTTGACGTAATGGGTTCTAGCGATGATGGGGTGTGGTAGTCCGAGTGTTCTCAGAAATGCCCATGATGGGCGTATTCAATTTCTTTTACTGGCCGCTTCGCCTTCAGCGTGTTCTGTTGAATGAATGAGAATGCTAGGTACCAATCAAGGCATGTAGTCTCGTGATTTAGAGGCTAAAGCGAATAATGCCTAATAAATCGAATACATTTTGCTCGGCTCAAGTGTTTTACCCTTCATCATCTCATTATTCCTCTGCGCTTTTTCTCCATCTCCTGCCTGTGGTTAGTGTACTGTCGATATACAATCTATTTCCCCCCTTTTTGATTTAGCAGACTTAGTAGTCACCTGTTAACTAACACCTATCACACCTAAATCAAGCAAACTGCTAACAGTTCTGTTGTGGGAGGGGCTTTTCAAGAATATACCTCTCAACCATCTGCATATATTTCCCTCGTACTCGCTACATTTATCTACCAACCGACCAAGCCCTCAAACAGCATACTTGCAGTGAATCACTGCCTAGTGCTCTATTGCAACTGTCCTAACCAGCTGTCTGCCCCTGCGTCCTGCAACCCCGCAACCCGCAATTGGCCCCTCGTTACTGTAACTACCGTACCTAGTACTAGATACAGTACACGAGACCGCTTCTCAAAATCTCTTGTCGCGAACGCTACAACCTCATCTCTTAACCACTCTATACTCGGCGCAAAATCCCAATCATGTCGTCCGCAGCCAACCCTTCCGCCCAGGCGAACAGCAGCAGCTGGACCGCCTTCCTCAAGGTAAATATTTGACCTCGCGTTTCACCTGGTCTAAGTTTGAGCGACTCGTGTATGATCGCGATAGCTGACCCTCGTCTTTGCGACGTGCTTTATAGTCCATTGCCTCCTTCAATGGTGACCTCTCTTCGCTCACTGCGCCTCCCTTTATCCTCTCTTCTCAGTCTCTTACCGAATTCTCTGCCTACTGGGCCACGCACCCTCCCGTCCTGACCGCCCCAGCTGCCGAGTCTGATCCCGCCAAGCGTGCTATGCTCGTTCTCAAGTGGTTCCTCTCGACCCTCAAGCACCAATACGCCAGCCGAAGTGAGCAGTTTGGAAACGAAAAGAAGCCTCTGAACCCTTTCCTGGGCGAACTTTTCCTCGGCACCTGGTCCGACGAAGCTGGTGAGACCACTCTTGTCTCAGAGCAGGTCAGCCATCATCCTCCTGCCACCGCATACTGTATTCGCAACAACAAGACTGGTGTTGAGCTTGAAGGTTATAACGCCCAGAAAGCCACCTTCAAGAGCACCATCATCGTCAAGCAAATCGGCCATGCCGTCCTGCGCGTCCCTCTTGCCTCCGGTGAAATCGAGTCCTACCTGATCACCCTTCCCGGCCTGCATATTGAGGGTTTGATCTTCGGTGCTCCTTTTGTCGAGCTTGATGGCTCAAGTCAAATCACTAGCTCCAGTGGCTTCACTTGCAAGATCGACTACAGCGGCAAAGGATGGCTTTCCGGTAAGAAGAATACCATCGTCGCTAGCGTCTATCCTACAGGCAAGGAGAAGGATGTTCTCTACAACGTCACCGGCCAGTGGAACAAGTCTTTCGAGGTCTACTCAGGTCCCGCCAAATCCAACTCCAAGTCTACCCTTGTGAGCACATACGATGCCGTCAACACCGCTCAGACTGAGCTCCGCGTCGCTCCCATCGATCAGCAGCATCCTCTTGAGTCCCGTCGTGCTTGGTCTCGTGTGGCCGAGGCAATCCAAAAGGGTGACATGGACACGACTGGCGCTGAGAAGGGCAAGATCGAGCATGCTCAGCGCAACATGCGCACCTTGGAGCGCTCGGAGGGTCGCACTTGGGATCGCCAATACTTCACCGCTGTTGAGGGACAAGATTCCGTCCTTCAGCAACTTGGCAACGTTGTTGGCGTGCCCGCCGATGGTGAGGCTGATAAGACCGGTGGTCTCTGGCGTTTTGATAAGACCAAGGCCGATGCCCGTGTTGCTCAGCAGCTCACCCAGGACGACATTGCTCAGATGGAGAAGGAGCTTCTTGGATGGTAGTCACAACCAAGTGGGGTCTTTAAGCAATACCGGATGGCTCGAACCTGGTTATAATACAAGGAAGCAGACTAGGAGTAGCAAAAGGAACATAGCGGGCTCAAAAGAGGCGCTGGTCAAAGGTTAGAATAAACGGCGCTGGTACATGTTCTCCAAGAGACGGACGATTCGTAAAGAACCGGCAGGCTGGAAGGTGTTGGTCTGTATGATACTCAATAGTTTATGTACGCTCTACGATTAATGACATGGTTTTCATGTGCTTCGCTTCGTTATTGGCAGCTAAAACATTAAAGGCAATATGGCAACATGTACCTGGGCATGATTACCGCAATAGCATGGTCTATCATTCTACAATCGACATTCTAAATGCTGCATCGCAATGTGTGATACGTCACGCTGGCCAAGAATTTACTTATACTTCATCAATTTTTTTTCATTAATTTTACTACTTTCATCACCTCATAACGTCCCTTGCAACTATGAACTGCAACGTCGTATCCGAACCAAGGGGAGGGCCTTTTTTCTTTGGTCCCTCGTTTTTTCCAAACGATATTTCATGAATTTTGTCGCGCTATTGGGATATCATTAAAGCCATTGAGTGTCTTCGGGGACATTTATAGCTGGTTGGCGGTGTTGAAGTCCTCAAGAGCCTCGGCAACACGCTTAGACATGGTCTTCTCACCCTCACGGACCCAGACACGGGGCTGGACAAAGTGTTAGTTAATCATCATAAATAGGCATGGGTATGTTGGTAACTTACGTCGAAGTACTTCTTGTTGGGCTTGTCCTCGCCATCAGGGTTGCCGACGGTGGTGTTAACGTACTCACGCTTGTTGACCATGTAGTCTCGGATACCAGCGCAGTAAGCGAACTGCATGTCAGTGTCGACATTAACCTTGACAACACCGAAGCCAATGGCGTCGAGGTACTCCTTCTTGGAGGAGCCGGAGCCACCGTGGAAGACAAAGAAGACAGGCTTCTCGTTGTCGGACTTGAGGGCCTCCTTGACGTGGGCCTGGTGCTTGCCGAGAAGCTCAGGGTGAAGCTTGACGTTGCCAGGCTTGTAAACACCGTGGACGTTACCGAAGCCAGCGGCGATAGAGAAGTAGGGGGAGATGGGGGAGAGGGTGTTGTAGATGTTGAGGATATCCTCGGGCTGAGTGTAGAGAGAGTTGTTGTCAACATCCTCGTTGTTGACACCGTCCTCCTCACCACCAGTGATGCCAATCTCCATCTCGAGCCACTGCTTCATGGGGGCAGCGCGCTTGAGGTACTTGGCAGTGGTCTCAATGTTCCACTCAACGGGCTCCTCAGAAAGATCAATCATGTGGGAGGAGAAGAGGGGCTCGCCCTTCTCCTTGAAGTAAGCCTCGTCGGCATCGAGCATGCCATCGAGCCAAGGGAGGAGCTTCTTGGCGCAGTGGTCGGTGTGAAGGACGACGGGGATACCGTATGTGGGAGCAAGAGAGCGGACGTAGTGGGCAGCAGCGACAGAGCCGGCAATGGAAGCAGCCTGGTCACCGTTGCTAACACCCTTTCAGATTGTTAGTTCAATATCCGCAGTGGAAGGATTTCTTGAGGAGCATACCTTGCCAGCGAAGTAGGCAGCACCACCCTGAGAGAACTGAAGGATGACGGGAGCCTTGGCATCGCGGGCAGCCTCAAGGGCAGCGACGACGGTAGAAGATGAGGTGACGTTCTATAGTATCTGGTCTCAGCAAAAGATTTCGTGTGTTGTTCCGAGTTGCTTAGCTTACAATGGCGGGGATAGCGAACTTGTGCTCGCGAGCGTACTCGAAGAGACGGAGGACATCGTCACCGACGATGACACCGGACTTGCGGCTGAGGACTTCTTGGACACCCATGATTGCTGTTTTGGTGCTAAGGATTGATGGATTTTAGGTTGAGATGAGAAAGATGGAAAAGATGAAAAGTCTAATGAGCAAGAAAGTTGTTAGTTATGAATGAAACAGGCAATGACGAAGAGGAGGGGCGTAGCGGGGTTTTGAGTCCAATTTGGTTTGGGTCTTATCGATAATGCAATGCAAGCTGTTGCGTAGGTAGTAGTGATGAGAACCTAGGAAGGGGCAGAGAATTTTGGAGGGGCAGACAGGGCAGGACAGGCGGGGCTCTTCTGGCGCTCTTGCCGAGAGTTTCTCTGTGCGGGTCGACATGAGTTCATCAGTTTGAGACCATGAGCTGTTTACAACATCCAGCAGCGCCATTTCGGTGAGGCATAAACCAACAACTCGATAGGACAGCGGCGCTTTTCGTCTTGCAATGGATGCTTGTCTAATTCATCTTGCAGCATTCTGCGTCTCAATTGGCGAGAACCGGTGTGCCTTGCGAATCGTCTGAGATTCACGGCCCGTATAGAAAATCCCACGGACCTCTAGGGCTGTTGAATGGGCTGAGACTGTTGAACGATGCGCCGCACCATCCAGTGAGACAATAGGGATCATCTCATCCAGAAACGGACGTTCACCGCACACCTCAGTCCGATTCAAGTTCCAAGGAGCTCCGTTGCCCGGTGGCTCTCCGGTGGCTCCGCGGCCGTTATGTCTTCTCTGACCTTCTCTCAGTCTCTGCGCTACTCTCTCTTCCTCTCACAACTCTGCTCTCTATCATGTTGTCCACCCTGTCTCCGCTATAGACCAGCCTGGTTCGAGCATCCTCGTCGGACCAAGACTTTGTCCATAAAATCGCTCCCCCAGCAAGCTCACTCGAGCTGGCTAGTGAGAGCTTACTGACGTTGTTGAGCAAATCCTCGGTGGTAAAGTGGGGTCGCCAACACAGCGGCGCCGTTACAGAACAAATGCAGTGGATGGGATTGGACTCGGTATGTAACAGTGGGGGGCGATGCGACTTACACACTTTTTGGCAGTTAAACGGGAGACCCAGCTATGATGTCGGCAATGACGATGAGTGGAGGGATTGTCAAGATCTGAGAGTGAAGATATCACCAAGGGGGGATGGGGACGACTTATATGGTTTCCTCCTCTGTGCCGAGAGTTTTTCCTACCACAGCCGACACCTCGGGGTAGTCGACGGAAACATGCGGGACGGACTGGCCATTGGAGACCATTCATCGGATTGTTGCTCGTCGTTGTTAGCAAAACATTGCCTATGATTCTCGTGTGACCCCATTTTCCCCGCATACTTAAACATCGTGAGCATCACGGTTGGCTGGAAACCCGCCATGGCTGTGGACACCTCCGGGCAGGCTTATGCTGATGCTGCTTGCCCAGACCTCTCATTCCCAGTCTCACAATTGCAAAGCCAATTAAAGTGGACAGTGCATGAATGTGGTTGCATCCAAAAGGCAATTTCTCGATGATTCTCGCAAAACACCAGGCTTGCATTGCGTTGAGCGTGTTTCTCCAGCGGGATCATTCAGATTGAACTCAATTTTACTTACTTGAGGTTGGAAATCATGATCGCAGTTCAATTGGTGGAGCTTCGACATCATTCTTGTGGGGGCAGTCTTTAGTTGCCGTCGAACATCATCTCGGTCATCTAATACCGAACAACAGTATCATGACATTGACGAGATAAACTCGGATCAGCCACTTGGTCAATGCTATTTTTGTCTATTCGAATATTAACCCGGCTGATACCGAACGGTGATTAAAGATACCGCATGCATCTGTGAGAGATTTCTCAGCCGTCGGCCAATGCGAGTCGTGGTCAGTCAATTTGTTGATCACTACGTTTTTCAGTTTCCAATCATCTTGAGGCTACTCAGTTGCGCTTTTGGGTATCCCATCAGCCTGCTCGTCTTACAACTACTTACTGTTCTAGTCCCTTCAGTCGATTCCTCGATATTTAATCAGACTGAATTAGGTTACAAAGGATGCCGTGATATGGAGCTCAACCCCCACCAGTCCTCTCGGCTCATCCCTCAACCCTCACCTGGTCCAAGAGGTTCCGGAACCTCTTGCAATTATCGTAGGTTTTGCTGAGCAATTGATATTCTCAATACGAAGCTCCAGCTATAACAACAGTTGATTGGCTTCCGTAGCTCAGTTGGTTAGAGCGTCGTACTAATACTTCATTCCGAGTATCCGGTAATGCGAAGGTCTCAGGTTCAAGCCCTGGCGGGAGCAGAGTCTCTCAGTGCCTGTTAACTGTTCATTTTTGCTGAATTTGGCGATACGTTTTCGTTCTAATAATGTGATTTATCATTGGTGGTGGGTACTTGTTGGTGCATGAGTGACAGTGTTGAAGAAACGGCTACCCAATGAATGACTGAACGGCGACTAGAGCATTCGTATTAAGGCCAAAAAGGGTTGGGGTTACGTTCAAAAGAGGTCGAACAAAATGATCGTCCGCCATACTACCCTAGAGATGATCAAGTGGTCAGTCGTTGAGGAACGAAACATACCGTTTTGGAGCAAATTGAATACATTTGGGCTGTACTAATCATCTTCCTATGCCCGTATTTTGTCAAGCCTGATTAGCTTGATCTATACTCGTTGTCACTCAATCTAATTGAACCTACAGAGGATGATTTAAACTCTGGAGGGACTTGATAGAACTCAAATACATGATGCCTTAGACTTTCATTTGTCAATGTTTCAGTCACATCCAAAAGTACGTTTAGCTCTACCATAGACTAACTAATAAATTATTCGAAGAGTGTAGTTTAGAAAGAAATCATTTAGTTATTTTTGTTGCAGTTCTATAATTGAAGATAGTACCTACCTCCTAAGACATGTTTCACGTGAATGACGTACGGGGGAAAAAGAGGGCCATTCAGAAACCCTAGCTCCAGTGCATCGCCATTTACCAGACTGGACACCCGAACAGCACCTTGTTCAGTCCTTCAATCTGATGATCTGGTGTAAGCTGTACCGGCCAAAGCCAATGTGAAAACATACGGCATCGTCTGTTCGACCACCTGCTTATCCAGTCGGCACCCTCCTCTGCCGAGTATGGACGAAGAAACACTGAAGGAAGCCCTCAAAAGCTTCCCAAACGCCGAAGAGTCGGCAGCACCGTCAGCTGCAGCATCAGGGCTCAACATCAATGCACTTTTCGACAACCCACTCTTTGCAGGTGGAATAGGTCTTGCATCTTTAGGTGCAGCTGCAGCCTTCGCACGCAAAGGCGCGGTATCCGCACTCGGAGCAGCCCGCCGCCGCCTGCTAGTCAATCTCGAAATCAGCAAGCAGGATCCAGCCTACCCATGGATTCTAGCTTGGTTGTCGCAGCCTCGCGAAACACCGGGCTTCATCGCTTCTCGGCTTACACGAATACATAATGTCTCTATCACCACGACCAATGCATCTCGGACTGCGGGGTCTAGCGGACCTCAGCACGCACAATTCTTCGTCCAGCCCGGTTACGGACGACACATAGTCAAGACCGGCAATGTCTACATTGCCGTGAACCGAGAGAAGCACAATACGGCGAATATGAATACGGGCGAACCGCATGAGATTGTGCAGTTGACGACTCTTTGGGCGCACCGACACGTATTCGAGGAAGTGTTCAAGGAGGCGCGTGCATTGGCGGCAAAGGCGAACGAGGGAAAGACTATAGTATACTCGGCCCGAGGGATGGATTGGTTGCCGCTTGGTGATCCTCGCAAGAAGCGTCCCTTAGATTCGGTAATATTGGACGATGGTGTCAAGGAAAACATCGTCAACGATGTGCAAGACTTTTTGAACCGGCACCAATGGTATGTGGATAGAGGTATCCCGTATCGAAGAGGGTATCTGCTATTTGGTCCCCCGGGCAGCGGAAAGACATCGTTCATCCAGGCACTCGCAGGGGAGCTGGACTTCAGTGTGGCCATGATCAATCTGAGCGAGATGGGCATGACAGATGACAAGCTAGCATATCTCCTTACGAAACTGCCCAAGAGGAGTTTGTTGCTACTAGAGGATGCCGATGCAGCATTTGTCAACCGACGACAGCGGGATACCGATGGCTACAATGGCGCGACAGTGACCTTTTCCGGTCTTCTTAATGCTCTCGATGGCGTTGCCGCAGGTGAAGAACGCATCGCGTTTCTGACAACCAACCATGTTGACCGCCTTGACCCTGCGCTTATTCGACCCGGCCGAGTAGACTTGATGCTTCGCATTGGAGAAGCAACGCGCTACCAGGCCGAAAAGATGTGGGATCGATTTTACGGCGATATTGACAAGAATCATTTCGGCCGAGAACGGTTCCTCAGCCGATTGGAAGAGTTGGGTCTATTTGGAGTTGGACCTAATGGAGAGCCATCGAATCGACACACAAGCACTGCCGCAATTCAGGGTTTGTTCTTGTTTAATAAGAACGACACACAGGGCGCTATCGACATGGCCGAGGGCCTCATCCCGAGGAAGTTCGAGGCTTCAGATGAGATCCCAGAAGGAGCTATCAAGACACCTGCTTGATTGCTTCCATTGTGTGTATTTTGAGTTTGTATGAGTATGTAATGTACCACATGACCAGCCACTTTGATACCCGTGTTGGAACTGGAACTGGAGCTGGAACGAACATTGTATAATAGACTTATTAATGGTGGTAGTAAATATGACAAAGAACACAATACTTGTGCATCATTTGGCACATGGTTTTGTTTCTGCTGTACTTGTGCTTAATCAAGTCTGACAATAGAACACAGTATTCTGGCGGTGATTCAATTAGCTATGCGTACAGGTTCCTCAACATTTCCAGAACCCCAATGAGAAATGAAACCCCCCAAAAATCTTATCGGAGAAAAGACTTGTGAACAAGCTTTTCAGGTTGTAGGGGAGGCAACCTGATGGTTTGGGCAACCTACCTGGTAATCATGAGCTGTGAACCACTGTTGCCTAACTTGGTAATTTGGCCTGCTCACGTCCTTCTACAAATATCGGCCAACAGAGCCTACTAATTATAACTTGAACCTTTTCAACACTCTTTACACCCGTGTCTACAACCTACCTATCGATTAAAAGTACCTATCAAACAAAAGAAATCAGGCTGCTATTAGAAGCCAAAAACAAATTCAATTCGCCGCTCGTCCTTTAACAACACTCGCCCTTCATGTCGAAGAACTCGAACCCACGCCATGGCCAAGGAACGCTGGAAGCGTGGCTCTCGAGAGGATCATCGTCAAGGCGTGCAGACCCCACGCCTGGCAATACGTCTTCTACAAGACGTGGTTCAGCGAAGCCTGGCTACCGCAGCGGTCAGAAGGACCCGTTCCGACAAGGTGCAGCGCTGGCAGCCGTAGCTCAAGAGACTCGGACAGTGCTTCCCAGCATCTTGGACCAGTTGCCGCATATTGATGCAACAAAGGCCGAACGCCATTTTTACAGCACCCTGCCTCGTCTAAATGCAGCTGATTGCCCACGGAGAACAGCCTCGGGAAAAACAACGATCAGAGTTGTGAACGATGACAGTTTCAACGCTGCCATTGCCCTGGACACCACCAAAAGGCCTACCTCAGGCCGTGTTGCCGTGTTGAACATGGCTAGCCATGTCAGCCCTGGCGGAGGATGGTTGAAGGGAGCACGGGCTCAAGAGGAGGCCTTGTGCTATCGAAGCTCGCTGTATCTTTCACTACATCGACGATACTATCCTTGGAAGCAGCGCATGGGTATCTACACCCCCGACGTTGTCATAATTCGTTCTGACCAAGAGTCTGGCAACAAACTCCTGGCGCCTCACATACTACCTGCAGAACTCCCGGTTGTCAGTGTTCTCAGCATCGCCGCATTGCGCACACCTCCTACCGCCAATGTTGTCAGGCAGGTACAGGGAGGTTCTGTTAACGAGACTATTTTTGCGAAGCAATCTGACCGGGAGCTCACCAAGCTCAAGATGAGGCTTTGTCTCAGAATTGCGGCGCACCGAAATCACGGATTGCTTGTGCTCGGTGCTTTGGGATGCGGTGCGTTTCATAATCCACCAAGGGAGGTAGCTCACTGCTGGCTGGAGGTGTTGAAGGAGGCCGAGTTTCAAGGTGGTTGGTGGGAGGAGGTATGGTTCGCCGTGTTCGATAAAAAAGGTGAAGGTAACCTGGAGATCTTCGAGGAGGTGCTTCATAACGTCTCTGTCTAAGACTGCGCTTGGGAGGTGATGAAGGCTCTCACTTCAGTATCATTGCCTAGTATCGTCAGATCGAATAAACACACATCTTGTTACTAAACACTCTACCACCGTACGTATTATCACCTAAGGTTACCAAGAGAGTTCCGCTTATGCAAATGTCAACATCAGCTCCATCATCGACATATAGTTTTCTTCGACTCGTCACGCATCTTCTTGAACGAAAGAAATGACTACCTATTTAACTGCTGAATACATGCCACTTATTTGATGGTTTGTACAATGTTAAAAAAACAGGTTGCCTTGTATCGAAAGTCACTTATAATGATCTTGAGTCAGCCCCACCAAAGCATCTATGAAAATGATGTGGAGCAGATCCAGTACCAATGATCTGGGCCAGACCTGGCCCTGCATGAACGGTCAACTACTCTGCACTGTAGTTATAGTCCGTAGGCGACTTCAGCTGCTATGTAGCTGGCTACCTAGCTGGAGACTCGGGCTAGTGTCTTTGAAGAGTGTACCATTTTACCAGAAATGAGACATGAGAAGGACATGATTCGAGGTTGGACATTTACATGTTGGCGTTCTATGATCAGGTATCGTGATATGACGCTAATATGGCATAATCGATGTCGATGTAGTACGTCTACCTATTCAAACACATTCACTCTTCAAAGTTCAGGCCATGTAAGTTTAAGTTGAACAGATACCTAGGTACAGCATAGGCAATTTCTCATCGCACCAGCCGTGGATATCTCAAAGAGCGAGACGCTAGTAAGCTCCACTGCTGCACCACTTTTATTGCCTTCTCGGTGCTTTGCAAACTCTTCGTGGTATTTTTCATGTCGTGATCGGCAATATATATGGCGTTCTAGGACAGCCCCAGAGTTTACACGCCACAAATACCACACTTAAGATGCATAATAAGCTGCATCCATTGCACCGCTATCTCTTGGGTTTTCGCGTGGAGGTTCAACACTCTAGGTATCGTAGTTCAATGGCATTGTATCATTAAGAACTGATAGAGAATGCACTGGGCAAGACTGCATCGTACAGCCAGGACTAGACCATAGTTGTAGGTGGATCAAGTTAATATATTACCTCGAGCTTTGTATCCGAATTCCTAGCCTTGCAGTTACCTAACTTGCTGCCACCAGACAGGACCCGAGAACCTAATGAGGATAGCTTCTCGAGAAACCCATCAACAAGCGGGTCGATCCTTACTCTGAATGCAGAGCCTTATCCTCGCCTGCATTAGTCCAGCGGGCCTTTAATGATGGCAAAATGGTAAGCAAGTCAGTACTACTGCAATTGCCTACAACTCTATATCGACTTTTCTTTGCATTCCCTTGCACGTGGTTGCAGTAGTTTCTCCCTATCTATATTGATCTTGGTCGCGGACCTGTTACACTCTGACACTCTGCATTTCAACGGTTTATTTTTTTTGGTTCTGCCATTCAACTGGTCTACTTAGACGATTAGTCTTGTTTCAATTCACCCTCTTCAAAGAGGCTGAGATAGCCTGTTGCAACGACATGGCTTTCCCCCACCACAAAGACGACGATGTCGTCGCTGGTGATGGCCCGTCTGCGTATGACAATTATGACTCTACGCGCCTCAACGATACGCCCGAGTCTGGCTCGATCGACCCTGATTCTGGTGTCAAGCGTGGCCTAAAGAACCGACATTTGTCGATGATGGCCTTGGCTGGTATTATTGGACCTGGACTACTTGTTGGTGCAGGCGGTGCTTTGAACGTTGGAGGACCAGCTGCGCTGTTGATCGGTTTCGGTGTCGTTGGTAAGCTGCTCATTTTTCTATACAGTGATTTCGATAAGATATCGTTTTTGGAGCGAACCTCTAGAGCTCTCTATAATCATATCCTTGAACTCTCGCTGACTTTCACAGGTATCATCGCATTCTGTATCATGCAGTCTCTTGGTGAAGTGACGACACTGTATCCTGGTGGAGGCTCTTTCATCTCTCTTGCTGAGCGCATGGTAGACAAGTCCTTCTCCGTCGCTGTAGGTTGGAATTATTTCGTTATATGGGCCGCCGTTCTCGCCAACGAGTACAATGTTATCTGCAGTATTCTTACCTATTGGGGACCTGCCGTTCCTCTCTGGGGCTATTTCCTCATCTTCTGGACTGTTTTCATGGCATTCCAGCTGCTTGGTGTCGAAGCCTTTGGCGAGGCAGAGTTCTGGCTTGCGCTCATGAAACTACTGGGTTTGACGGCATACTTCATTTTCGCTATTATCTACGCCGCAGGTGGCTTGGTTGGCCAAGATGAACCCTTGGGTTTCAGATATTGGAGTGACCCAGGAGCCTTCAACGGAAATGGCTTCCGCGGTGTTGCTGCAGTCTTTGTGTTTTGCGCCACGTTTTACTCTGGCGTTGAATCTATTGCCGTAGCTGCAACTGAGACTAGAAACCCTGGTGTAGCTGTTCCTCAAGCTATCCGCCAGGTTTTTTGGCGTATCATCTTCGTCTACATGGGATCCGCTCTCTTCTTTGGCATCACCTGTCCTGCTAATGCGGGCGGACTTGTCAATGGAGGTTCTAAGGCTCTGCAGAGTCCCATGACTATTGCTATCGAGAACGCTGGCTGGCAAGGAGGTTAGTGCACTGTCATTTTCTTTTTTCCCTTGTTTACTGATACTAACTTATTGCAGGTGTTCACCTTATCAATGCTTTCATTCTTCTAACTTGTTTATCTGCCATCAACTCATCCATCTATTTCGGCTCTCGAACCGTCTTTTACATGGCCCAGTCTGGCAAAGCCCCCAAGATATTTGCCTGGACTAACAAACGAGGCGTCCCTGTATGGGCTATCCTTATCACCAATGCTGTTGGCGCCATCTCCATGATGAACGTCTCGACTGGCGCATCCAAAGCGTACAGCTATATCGTCAACTTATCAGGTGTCAGTGCCTTCCTTGTTTGGGGCAGCATCTGCTTCATCCATATTCGCTTCCGTCGGGCTTGGGTTGCTCAGGGTCGAAGCCTCGATGAACTTCCCTATAAGGCGTTGGGATTTCCCTATCTTGCTTGGTTTGGACTAGCGGCATGCATCTTCCTAGCTCTGGTCCAGGGCTGGACAACGCTGTCACCGTTCGATGCTGGTAACTTTGTAGATGCTTATATCCTGGTGCCTCTGTTTGGTATCATTTATGTGTTCTGCAAGATCTTATGGCGTGGGAGTGATCCACTGAAGCGAAGCTGGAGCATTGATCTTGATAGTGGAAGAAGGACGGACTTGGATCAAAAAAGCGGTCCGACATCGAGAGACCTACCAGGTCAAATGCCTTGGTGGAGGAAGGTATGGGCTTGGTTCTAATCTCAGGGTCAATGTTATGTTCCACTTTGGATGGCAATACTATCGTACCTGTCGCTTGTATAAGACTTGAGTTTAAATAAATAGATATGTTCCAATCTGATTCTTTGTTGAACCGGTTTGATATCGTATTTACTTTGTTCCCTGGTTTTTGTGTATAACATTATTCAGAGGAACGACAGAGACGAACTCTCTCGGCGCCAGACTGAAAGTCACAGCCATCTCTTCCCATTCTACCATCGCAATCTCGGAAAGTTCGCCGCCGGGATTCTCGGGCGTTCTTTGGAATCTCGCCTTTGCCATCGCAACAGCGTATGGATGCCTGCCGCTGCAATCTGGCGGCATAGCGTTGGCTATGTGCGATGGGCAGTACTGAAAGGGTATCTTGATCATGACCACCTCAATTCGATACTCCGGGTCTCTGGGCCATGATATTCTTTTGTCGACGATGGCGTTCATCGCAGCGCTCACAAGATCATGGGTGATGTAGAGCGGGTATGAATTTGGGTGAGCAGGGCCCAAAGATCGGGGTTTGCGCCCAAGAATGGAGCGAAGTTTGCTGTAAAGTGAAGATCTTGACATTTTGAGATTTCGAATCTTGAGATGGGGTCTATAAATTGTTTATAGAAGAAGTTGAGTATAGGATTTGGTTAGAAACTGAAAGTCAGACAATCTTGTTGGGTTTTATAGACACTTAGGAGTAGAGTTTGATCTCAGTTCACATTTTCAAATATACTTTAAGCACTTGGTTTTTTTTCATTTATGTGCGAATGAAACTGTATTTGTTGGGTTTGTATTGTGAAAAGTAAGATGGTTCTTATCTGATCTTCTGCATAATGTGCTATGACTTCGACGGCTAGGTAGTAGGTAAATACTAGATGAAGAAGACATGAAAAGTACCTGTCTACTATATATAGATAGATAACACTTGATGCACATTGCTAATTTTATATTATTCTGTATAGCACTGGTACACCTAGAGAATGATTAATAGCGAACAGCATATTTGACTTAATTCCGTTAATGCTTTGCTTCTTGCTTCTTGCGTCTCAAGTCTGTTGGATTCATTAACGAATAACTGACAGTTGATATAGGTGTGTTTCGAAACATCCAAGTCGCGCTTATATCCGCACCACCATTCCTTGATTCGAAACAGCGCACAATCACTAACCGCTGACTCTCTCACACGTCGGGTAATATCCCACCCAGACAATGAAGCTATTCGCAGTCACATGTGATAATATGAACCCTACAACTCACAAGCCGGACTTATTGATTCCCCGGCTTTCAGGGGCATTGCAGGGGTCCGTGCGGGGAGCTATCGGGTGCACAAGCAAGCAAGACATACAGTTCCTGTACAAACTGTTGGAGGTCTATGCATGATGACAGCACTATAAACTGTCTTACTTCAAGTACCGGTACTTTGAGGCCTCTCGACGATCTTATCGAAGTGTAGTAGTCTAGACTTCTTGAAGCTGCTTCTCAACAACCATCATCACGATCGACATCTGACTTATTAGCCAAGCCCCTCGCTACAGCATCCTACTAACCTAGTGAATGATTACCGACCCGACCGTCCAGGATAACACATCCATCACCCTTCTTTCCTCTCCAACCTCACACACGTCATACGCATACGCTTTCCTCGCCAAAAGCTGCTTCAAGCCAATCGGTTAACTGTCACTATCGCTATCGTTATCGCTGTCGAATGCCTCAACCTGTACCATGAAAATTGGTTCAACTACTGCGCCTTAAGCATACACGTCCTTTATCTATCCCGATCAGTACCTGCAGCATTTATTTCGCATGCGTCAGCGATCCGTTCGGTCCGATCACGATACCCTCGGCCCCCAAACTCAATCCTACTCACACATTGTCCCTTACGTTGCGACCTCGGGAGGTCGAGTGAGCTCCGACACGGCCGGTCGCAAGTCGAATGAATGCAACCTCTAAACCCCTTCCTGGCCGCCTTCTTCAAGAGCTCCCTCCCTAGCCAGTGCACGCCGGTTCATCACCATATCCTACTGGTTCCATCGACGGATGTTCTCCTCACGTTCCGCGAGACCGAGAGCGGGACTGCTCCTGCTGAGGTCATCGCCTCGGAGGACTTCCTCGCCAGCCATGTCCTCCGTGTGCCAGCACCGAATGGTGCTGCGGGAAGCAAGGATGGGAGCCAGAATTTGCGAGAAGTGAGGGGCAAGGCGAAACAGTTTACGACTCTGAACGGAAAGAGCGTGGTCATCAAGGATGCTTTTATATATAGCAACAAAGGTACGCAGCTGAAATGTCACTCATAGGATAACCGTGCTTACCAAACCCAGGCTTCAAAACGCTCGCGCAAGCACAACTCCTTAACGACATTGTTTTCTATCCAGACGTCTTTGAGCCGCGGCAATGGCTTCTCTACTACATTTCGAGACCTCTCGTGGGTATTTGGGAAGAAATCAAGATCGTCCCTGCAGTCCTCGTTCCTGGCGTACGGAAGCGCAGGATTCCCGATCAGAAACAAACAGCAAACGCCGAGTCGACCGAGACTGCTGCGCCTCGGAAGAAGGATATCAGAAGCTTTCATGACCTCTTGAATAACTTCCCCATGATCGCGCGCCAAATGCAGCCTGGCCTCGAGAAACTCTTCGTCGAGTTCAACAACGTCTTCCGAAGCCCGCTACCTCCTCCTCCCTCAGCCGAGCACATTCCGGACCCGCCGAATGGGCCCATCGCCAATGCTGCAAGACGAGCTCGGTCGAATAGTGCATCGGCCAATATGCGCGACGAAAGTAGATTGCCAGTGACAGAGAACTTTTACGCCGAGGATGATGAAGATATCATGAGGGCGTCCCTCGAAACCGCTGTTACAGCTGCTATTGACCTCTTCCAGGGAGTAGACAAGCAGCAGCTGTCTCTTTTGGGCGCAACTACTGATCTAACAGGACCTCTTGTGGAGAAGTTGATTGAGCGCTACGTTACGGAAAATGTTCACAATCAGCTGTGGCCAAGACTCAATGCTCTCAAGAGGCCTTACGATTTGGAGCTGGAGGCAAAGATTAGAAAGATGCAGTTCATTGATATTTCTCAGCTAGGTATTGCTATCGACGGCGGCTCGAAAGCGAAGCACGACCTTATCATTCAACTTGGTCCAGCTGTCGATGAGTTCAAGAAGATCTCCGTTGCTAGTTGCCCACAAGTCATGCTCGATCTTTTACTGTCAACGATGAAGATTGTATCACAGCTGACCGACTCATCAAAAGCGCAGGCAACCGCTTCTGATGCATCGTCAGAAAAGCCTATCATGACTGTCAATGCGGACACCTTGGTTTCGTTCTTGCTTTATGTCGTCATACGATCACAAGTCAAGCAGCTACAGGCTCGATTGATCTACGTCAGGAACTTCATCTTCATCGATGATGTAGACAGCGGCGAGTTAGGCTATGCTTTGAGTACATTCGAAGCAGTGCTGGCGTATCTTGTTCTAGACTCGGCCGGTCTGCGACGGGCCAGCAGGAGAAACAAGGCTCTTTGGGAAGCAGCAAAGACAGGCACTTTGGACGACCTCAAAAAGATCATGGAACCTGGTTCAGGCGCTGCTGACGATGACGAGTCGTCAGAATCTCCCTCGTCAAGCCGCCGTCCGTCGATGGCATTGAGTCTACAAAACGACACAAGGTCGAGGTCGGCAGGCCCTACAAGATCGAGAAGATCCTCTTTACGCCTTTCGTTCCACGATCAATCTCCGTACGAACATTATTCTCATGGCTCAGGCCTAGGTCATGTATTTCCTTTTCAGGCGGAGGATGAGCACGAAACACGTTTGCACGATTTCACGATACCAGTCCGCAGAGTGAAGAAGGTCGCAATGGACACTCGAAGCATATCAGGTGATTCCGAGATCTCATTCCACTCTCGCACTGGAAGTGTTGGGACTATCGGCAGCGCGTTGGAAGGGGACATCTCAGTGGCTCGATTGTCACAAACGAACAACTCGTTCGGAGAATCGGTTTTAATGATGGCCATCCAAGCCGAACGAGGAGAAACATTAAAGTACCTGCTCTCTCTGACAGACTATTTCTCTCCAGCTTTCGTTCTCGACGATATGAACAACGAAGACACTACCTTATTGAGTGCCGCTATTCAAATAGGGAATGCCCAAATCATCGATCTGACCCTTGACTTTGTCATAGCCTCGACAACTCCCGGGCAACTGATCTTATATCTAGCGCAGCAAGATATCTGGGGACGAAGCTGCGCCCACTATCTCTTCAACGCTCCTGCACTAATCAGCCGGGTTGGACACTTAATACCTTGGCGACAGCGAGATAAGAACGGACAAACACCGCTGTTTGCTCTCTGTCGCTCTTACGATCACAAAAACTATCTAGACATGGTTGAAGCAGGGCTTAATGCGGCGGCATTGGCTCAGCATGACGGTCTGCCTTTGCACGTTGACGAACATGTCGACAACAAAGGGAACACGTTATTGCACATTGTCAGCAACGCAAGTCTCGCCATGAGGATACTTCAATACTGTGACGTTGATGTCAATGCAACGAACGATAAGAGGTTCACGGCGTTGATGGTAGCCAGCAAGTATGGCCGATACGACATGGTCCGCTCCCTGTTTGCCGACCCAAGAGTAGATGTGGGCGCCAAGGAGATCAGAGGCCTCACCGCGGTGGAACTGGCCAAGGACGATGATGTACGAAACAAAATTGATGATCTTGCCCTGTTCAGCATGCCACCCGGGCCAGATGCGCGCATCACTGGTGTAGTCAGGGCATTTTTTGTGGAAGACGCGACTGTGCGACTGGTGTTAAAATCCGCTGCACCAACAGACCACGACAGTTATACGGTAACGACCAGCCGCCGTTCACTCTCAGATTTCGAACACTTACCAAATCTTCTCGCGCTGGAAAATCCAGCGTCGTGGATACCATCTCTTACCGATGTGCGATCTCCGTTTCAAATCCCGTCAAAGCCTTCTCGGGCCATCCTTCGAGACATGCAAGCTCGGGCAGACTGGTTTTTGAAGATAATGCTTATGCATTCAACATTTGCCACTCATGAAATGCTGTGGGAGTTCTTCCTGGTGCCGGAACTGCAACTGGATATGATGGAGCAACGGACGCTTCTCAAAACAGAGACACGAGCAGAGAAAGTGCGAGACGAGTACGAGCCTGTGGAGGACGTGAGAGAAGTGGAACAGTTCGTCAACCATGCGCGGGAGATGATTAGAAGCGTGAACTACTCGACTAAGAGTGCAACGAGACGCGCCAATAATCTCGGACTGGTTGCAGCAGGTACGTATACTCAGTGAACGATGTGGTCCAATGAAGTTTTGTAAACTAACCAGCTTTCAGACATGTACGACTCGTCAGTGCTGCTTCATCGAGCTGTCTCGACTCTTCAGTTCCTCCCTCCTAAACACATTGAGGCGTTCGAGGCATACGTGCGAGCTATTGTTCCTACCCAGTCAAACCCGCAGGCGAATCTTCACTCGTCATTTTTGGCTTTGCAATCCACCGTTCAGGCACTATTGGCGTCCTTGTCTCGACCACCATCCATCATTTCCGAAATGAGGGCGGCCAAGCGTGAGGCAGACAGAAACTTTAATTCTCTTAACAAATCCAGATGGCCGCTTGGCCTCTTGGATGACACTAGACAGCGACTTTATGACGAGAAGGAAGAACGGGCGCGGAAGTCAAGGGAAGAAGCCGCAAATCTTGCGAGGGAACTTCGATACACACAGCAGACGGTGGCTGGGGAACTGGCAGGGTGGCAGGACCTACACGAAAAGATGGGTCGCCAGGCTATCCGGGAGTTTGTCCGTGGGATGGTGGTGCAGGAGAGAATGAAGTTGGATGGCATGTTGAGGGCACTCCGGAAGGTGAGATCCGAGGGCCAGGGTCCAGAGTTGACTAGAATGAGTAACGGGACAAGGTCACCAGTCGTTCCTCGGCGGGCGCCGGAGCCTGAGGCAGCCATGATGAACGAGACTGGAGGCCGTGGTGATGGTTCATAACGACGAATAGCATCAATTGTGGATACAGAGTTTGTGGGATAAGAACCCAGCATAAAACACCATAGGGACGCGTGATATTCAGATAATTAGAAGAGACGCGTCGAGCCTTGGTGGGGCACAGATTGGTGTGCGCTAAGCCGAAGCTGATATGCATGGGTGTCTTGTACAAGGAACAGGAGGCGAAAATATTGGCCTCCAAAAGCATTTACTTAGAGCAGACTCTAATCAGGATGGATGGATGTGATGAATAATACCCAGTTGGCGAGAACAATTGCAAAGATCACACATGTTGATTATCTACATATTGTACAAGCAAGCCGAATTCTGGAGAATGCCAGTGGGAGAGTTGAGATTAAATGGAGGTTTGGTTTAAGACTACAGAGATGACTGTTCATCACAATGAGATCAATGACATGATAATTCTGAGCGATGGTGGTGGAGCAGCAAAGGATAATTGCAAGACTCTTAAGATGTCGAGGTTGACATGGGCCTGCGATGCCGTTCTGAGGCAGAAGGTACTTGAGGACAAGAAACCCACCTCGAGGATGGAAGTACACTACGGAGAGGCACAAGACGCAATGTCACACGCAACTCCAGCGAAGAGCGCGCAGCGAGGTCAGAGGCTCCAGGGGCTAGAGCGAGAGTGTGACATGGGTGCACGCGTTGAGCGAGAGTCAAGCCCAGAACAGCCAAGACAAGGATTGGGGATGGAGACTTGCAAAATGAAACATGAAACACGAAGCGGGAAGAGGCAGGAAAATGCACAAAGACTCCACATCCACGTTGGCATAGTTAGTGCTTGGACAGCCTGTACATGCATATTCTTTCTCCATATTCCAGAGCCACTCATTCTCTCTGAGCCGTCAGATTTTCGCGATTCTTGGCTGAACTCGATGCCGATTGGCCCAAGGCGCGTGGGATCCCGGCGCGTGTCTACCAGCGAATGGGAAGAGAGAGCCAGGATCGCGAGAATATCTGGGGTTGAGACTTCTGGAGTTGAGGCTGTGTAAGTCAAATTGGGTTGAGTTGCGATAATGAGCAGACAAAAGAGCAGATAATTTGGTGGATCGAGGACAAATTTCCGTAGCCGCGGAGTCATGGTGCGACGGTGGGCTATTTAATACCCAAATTATCTATTGTTGGTATATACTCTTTTAAGCGCCCACTGTTGTATGTGTACGTATGTTTTAATATTAGACGCCGGGCGGTTAACAGCTCAATTACAGTTTTCGCTTGGCCGAGGCCACTGAAACCCGGTAAGAGAAGTCCGCTTCTATTCTGAGACTGAGACTGAATGAGGCTCATCTCATCTCATCATTATCCATGCTGTGTGGGAACGTTTGAGGGGGGACTGGCCTTGACCCTGTGAGTAGTCATGATACATACAAGACAAGCTTCTGTCTGGGGAAAGACGAAAGCCGTGGTTGTCCCTGGAGATGATGAACTGGTGTAGAACGCGATAAGTAAATAAAGTGACTGTACGACACGGTCGTTCTATAAAGAACCGCGTCCTCTTTCAAGAGTTGTAGTCTTTCGCGTTCTGGTGTTTCCATGCTAAAATATGCCGAGTCCGGGATCTAAAAATGAGTCACAAGCGCTGGGCCATTCAGCGGCCAGGCTTGTGCAGCGACGGGATCAAGCCGAGAAGCACTACCCTTGGCGTGGATCATAGATGATAGTTGAGAGACTGGGGTAATGCCGTGTTGCACAGTTTGGAGTCTTTCTCGCACTCATACCTTCGCTGTCAAGCAGTAGAGCGCTTACAGTGTCAATACGGCCTGACCAATCATGACCTCTACAACTTACACCTCGTAAACCCCAAGCGCGTCCGCGATAATTCCCATAGTCTTTTCCTCTCTCTCTCTCTCTCTCTCTCTCTCTCTTTTTCGTGTTTCAGAATCTTCTCTTGCGTGTTCCCAATGAAAATGTTTCTTGTTTCGTGCGTGGCAATCGTGGGATCGGATGGGTCCTGTGCCGGGGAGCCCAGTCTACGCATCTCCAACTCAGCCGCCCATCGCCAACCATTGCTTGACTTGGTTCATTGACAACATAAGAAGACGGCCTCTCCCTGGGTCTCTTGTCTGTCTTTCCTCCATCATTATCATCGTCAGCCTGTCTTTCACCAATCATCCCTGTGACTTCTCTCTGTTTGCATTTCTTATTGTTGGTTTGTGATCTGGCATCACTCACTCCCATCAACCCATAATTATCAGAACAAAAAAGCTTCACAGCAACATCCACAAAGTAAAGTCTTGCTGGTTTAAGACCTTGCTTCTACGAAACTCATATTCTCTGTTTCATCGTCAATTCCACGGAGCTGGTCTCCCTGACCCCTGTCAATACACCAAATAGACACACAAAACTAATACAACCAACATCATGTCTTCGTAAGTCAACCACCAACCAAGGCTATAATACTATGCAAGGTCTCTAACATCATCTCAAGTCTATCAGTCGACATGCCTTTCGACTTCACATTCCCCTCTGCCTCTATTGAGCGCCCAAGTCCCCCACCTGCCATGTCATCACTGCCCTTTGACCAGGCTTTCCTCGACATGGCATATGCCTCGGCCTCAGCCTCTGCTGCTGGACATATCTCTGGCCACTCTCGCTCTTCATCAAAAGCCTCGGTCTACTCTGCTGTCTCTGTTGAGTCGGACCATGACTCTCTCTGCTCTCGTCTGACAACGCCCCCTCGAGCATCTCCTGCCGTTCGTCAGCATGGTCCTCTTCTCCTCCCCAAGATCCGCTCCCAGGACCAGGATATTGATGCCACTCCCACCCCTACCCCTTGTGGTCACTACCGCATGATGACGCCTCCTGCTCCCAACCCTTCTCGTCACTCACGTAGCTACACAAACCCAGAGTCTCTTAGCATCAACTTTGACACTCCTGGCTCGATCGCCTCAGTCAACACATCTTTCTCCAGCCAGCCTGACGACTCTCTGTCTGCTTCACTGCTTGCATCTCCTGCCAACTTTGCCACTCACATCTCTGGTTCCTCCCACTCACGACGTGCCTCCAGCCTTGATGCCACCGCGATCGACCGCTATGGTTACCCAACCTACCGTCAGATGCCCTCGTTCGCCTCCGTGCTTCCTCAGCAGCAACCCGACTATGGCTTTGCTTCCTATAGCTACAGCCCTAGATCTCAGTCTCCCCTAAGCCTCACTGCTACTCCGGACCCCACCCCCAACACCAACATTCTGAGCTTCCTCACCTCAACCAACCCTGCTGCTTCACTCGTCCGCCACATCTCGTTCCCTATGCGAGATGCCGCCACCAAGCACTTCTGGTGGGATGTCCGCAACATTCGATCTTGGTCATCGTTTAATGCTTCTGCCATTCTCTCTCTCCCTGGTGCCTCCACCCTTCTTACAAACCCGGTTCCCGCACCTCTGCTTCCTCAGCCTGCCTTTACTTCTCGTCACCCTGAGACTGAGGCTCAACTCCACTCCATCTATGCTTCGTATTACCTACCCAAGCTGAACTCGGCTCTGGCCATGTCTTCCACTCGTCCTCTGCACCTTTCAGTGCCCCCTAAGACCAATGGCATGAACGATCTTGTTTTTGTTGCCAACGCCGCTGGTGAGTCCGCCACTGCAGCTGCTATGTTTGGTGGTAAGCCCACTGCTCGTGTTGTCGGTCTGGTTCGCAGCTTTGATCGTTTCAACACTGGTATGCGCGTTGAGGGCAATATCAAGCGTGTTGAGTACCTTCGTGGCCTTTCAGCTATCCATCATGCTATGCGCGAGCACGGGTGCCGCTACGGCTTCATCCTCACGGAGATTGAGCTCGTCCTTGTCCGAAACGGCACTGCCAACACTCCCTTCTTCGGAGATCTTGAGGTTACTTCTGTCCAACTTGCGGCTTCTGCCCCCGAGGGAGACGCCTCAACTTTGCCCCAGGAAACTCCTCTCACAGCATGCCTCGCTCTTTGGGGTCTGTGTCAGCTTGCTTCCGACGATACTCCCGTCGGCCACGCCCACTGGCGAGCTGAGATCGGCGCACCGGCCGAAGGAACCCGCCGCAAGGCCCAACCCAGAGACTCGTGGATGCCTCAACCTCAGCTGGCTGAGAAGCGTGAGGCCAAGCGAAGCCGTGGGTGGGTGTGGCCCGAGGACGCCATTGGTCGTAAGGAGCTTGGAAAGAGAGGTGTCCGTTATGGTGGTGTCTAGGGGCCTGGTGCCTTCTAGCAGCATGATAATGATAATGATCACGCGAGATGAACGGATGATTGGAAAGAAAAGGCATGATGATAATGAGAAAACAAACTTCTTGGATTTGTAATTCGTTTAGTAGTTAATGAACAAAAACACTTAGAACCATTCAATCTCAGCATGCATCCGTGATCGCAGCTTACCCTGCTTCTAGATATATCAGATATGAAGATTCTCGTAAGTTGTAGATGATACTCATTTTAAGCAATCTTCCACTTCCACACAAGCATAAGATTGGATGTATTGGCTTCTGAGATACATGTGAAACAAGTCCAAAATCACAATCAAGCCACATGAACCATCCCTCAGTCATTATTGGCCATAAAGCAGGCATTGATTGAGCTTTCCCATTAGCGGCTTGATCATGCATATATACTAACCTATATGAAGATTCTTCAACAACTTCAACAGCCGTCATCGTATAGGGGTCAGTACATCAGTTTGTGGCTCTTCGAAGCACTGAAAACGCAAGTTCGAGTCTTGCTGACGGCAAAACAATAATTCTCAAATTATTCTTTTGTCTTTTTGGGTTTTTTTGTTCGCTTGTGCAGGGTTTAGATGCCCCTCTCAACCCCACTATGATGGAAGGTAGGAGAAGTCATGGTCGTGTGGAGGGGTCAATTGAAGGGGACATGTCGTGTGCATGTACTGTTTGTTATTTTTGCTATTTGTAGTAGCCTGGATGAATGCTCAATGATAGAGGAGGTACGCAGAAGATACACACATACACAACCGTCTCGTTCACTATTTTACAAAACATCGTTCGACTTGATAAAGGTAATATTCAAGTGTCGATTTCTGTCTATAGGGTAGATTCATGACATGCTCTGCAGCTCTGGTTGGACTTTGTCTTATGAGTTCCAAGGTCAAGCAAGCACTGCAGCGCTCAGTGAACGTTTAATGAATGTGCATGAAAACTTGTCAAGACGCAACAGTTGGGAATACATGATAGGCAGCGACGAAGGCGATAGTATCACCACAACGGCGGTTTGTACTCATTCCATGGAACATTGCAAGGCAGTGTAGGGCAGACAATGTCGATATACATTAACTTCACATGAGCATGATACACTGAATAATCTTCATCACATCGTTGCATTTAACCTTTTTCTATGTAATTAAATACTGCAGGTGATATTGTGGGCTTAGCCCTTGGCAGCACCAGCCTTGAAGTGGACAATATCGCCGTCCTCCATGACGTATTCCTTACCCTTGGTCATGATCTTGCCCTTGGCCTTTACCTCGGACTCATCACCAAGTTCCTTAAGGGTGTTGTAGTTGAAGACGAGAGCCTGGATAAAGGTCTTCTCGAAATCGTTGTGAATGACACCGGCGGCCTGAGGCGCCTTGGTACCATTGCGAATGGTCCACTGTCGGACCTCATCAGGCCCGACTGTGAAGAAGCTGCCAAGCTGTAGGGTCTTTCGCATCTGAAGAATGACCTTGGGCAGAACAGAGTCAGCACCAGCATTCTTCTGCTCCTCCTTAGCCTCGGCCTCAGTCTCGCACAGAGTAAGACGAGACTCGTAAGAGACGGAGACAGGAATGAGAGGGTCGCCCTTGGCGTTCTCGTTGATCCATTCGACAATCTTGGGAAGATGCTTGTTCTTCTTGCGGATAAAGTCCTTTTCAGACAAGTTGACGAGGTAGACAACGGGCTTGGCAGTCAGGAGGAAAAGAGGGTTGATGACCTCAATCTGAATGAGCGAGTTAGTAAAGACTCGATCAAGATGTTTTCAACATAAATGGGTGCGAAGATTTGCAATCAGAGTAGAGTTTATCTCACAATGCCTCTAAGCGTTAATAGGTGAGGCATTCGACGAGCTGGGATTAGATCAGGCCTTATGGCCTTTTGTCATCAGGAAAGCAGGATGTGGTGGGGACAGAACGAAAAAAAGTTTTTCTTACCTCCTTGGGGCCCCAGGTGCCCTTGCGGACATCCTTGCCATCGTTGAGCCAAGCCAGAACCTTCTCAAGCGTAGCTTGGTCTTGGACGGCCTTCTTCTGCTCTAGACTCTGACCACCCATGCGGGTCTTCTTCTTCTGGTTCTCGAGAGCCTTTTCGGTGAACTCGATATCCTTGAGTCGGAGCTCCTCGCTGATGATGTCAAGATCACGGGTGGGGTTCACGTCACCCTCAATGTGAATGATCTCGGCGTCATCGAAGCAACGAACGACCTGGAAGATGGCATCGACAGCGCGAATGTGCGACAGGAATGAGTTTCCAAGACCAGCGCCAGTGGATGAACCGCGAGTCAGACCGGCAATATCGTAGACGGTCAAGTTGGCGGGGACAACCGACTTGGGCTTGTACTTCTCAACGAGCCAGTCGAATCGGTCATCGGGAACGACGACACGAGCTTCCTCGGGATCGATAGTGGCATAGGGGAAGTTCTTGATGCTGTCAGCACCCCGATACTAAAGACGGCGGATGGCGAGGGGGCTTCATACAGCTGGGTTACCGAGGTTTGACTTGGTAATGGCCTGGAAGAGGGTAGATTTGCCGACGTTTGCTAGACCGACCTGGAGGTTCGGTTAGTACATGGCTTTTGTATGTCATGGCATAACACGAGGTTAGCCAGGGAGGCAATGACGCACAATACCACTCTTCAAGTTGTTTCCAGGCCTGCCCAGGGGGATCTTCTCCTCGACGACTTGCTTCTTGGGAGGCATCTTTCTTGACTTGGCGTAGTTACGATGTTGAACAAAGAATACTAGGCCTGAACGCGTGGATGGAACGTGTCCAAGAGCTGCAGAGCTGGCTGCGCGGGGTGCAAGAGGAGAGGAAGAAGCGAAGAAGAGAGATGATGTGAATGACTTCGTGTTGAAGTATTTAGGTTGGCAGCTAGCCAACCTCGGACGGCTTCGAGAGTGAGAGCGGCGACGAAGAGAAAGGGAAGAGAAAAGAGTTTGAGGAAGAGAGAAAAGCTTTCACTTTTTATTTTGCGACGGAGCTTGGGAAAATGAGATGAGAATTTGTTCGTGACCCCACCTTGCTGGGTTTAGAGAGGTTGGGCCGTGCCAAGAATTCGGTTCTTCGGTAAAGGTATTAGTCCGTTGAAAATAACGTCATTGGCTGACGAAAACAGCTTGGCAGACAGGTACAGAGTTACTACAGGCAGTCAGTCCACTGACTGCGACCCGTGCGCGTGCAGCAAGACCCTGGATCCAGTGGACAGGCACGGCATGTTTTAGCATGGAGGTATCGGAATGTCACAGAACGAACACTGTCGTTTTAGGCGTCCGTCTTTGGAAATATCTGATCCTAGAGGGTTTTTGGCGGCTTCTGATCTCAGAGGAATAGACTCAACGCGGCCCGAACTCCGCCTCCTTCTCTGACATTGCGTTTCCTTTAGCTTTTGTTCTATTCATCAACCTTTCAAGTTAGATACCACCATCACTTCTTTGTTCACCAAGAGCGTTTGCTGTGGCAATACGCTCGCCTACAATACCTGAGACCTACCTGAAATAATACCTATATATCAAGCATAGGTCATTCGTCTACCATTTCCCCAGCCCCGCTCAACTCATCAGCTGCGAACCCCAAGCCTTCGAGCTACTCTCGCCGTCCCGATAATTATAGTCGTAGTCAGAATGCCTCGTCCCAAGAAGAGCTCCTCGGTGAGTAGATCTCACCGTTCGACATTATCTTTGTCCAAGACCGAGATCACCATCCATGTTTATGATCTACTGCCGGTAAGTAGACCTCACCAACTTTCCCACGCTAGCTTCCATGATCATGATGCTGATACGCGCGGCATTGACAGCCCGGCCGATTGTCGTCAGTATTATGGACAGTGGGCGCTTCACTTCTCCATTCGGGCGTCGTCATCAACGGGAAGGAATACGCATATGGTGGACATGACAAGCGGGGCCTCACTGGTGTGTACTGGACAAAACCGAAGACCGAACCGCCCGGAGGCACATTCCGATGCGAGATCCTCCACGGATTCACTCTTGCGACCGAGCAAGAGATTGAGGCAACGCTTCGAGCTGCGTCCGACGAGTTTCTCGGCACCTCGTACAACCTTCTCACCAAGAACTGCAACCACTTTACCTCATATCTGTGCAAGCGGCTTACAGGACAATCAGGCCCAGGGTGGTTGAATCGCGCTGCTAGTATTGGCGTCGCACTACCTTGTGTTGTTCCCCGAGACTGGATCGAGCCACCCGAATATGATACAAGCGAAGGCGCACTGCTGGATGATTATGACAATTCGAACGAGACCACGGGCATGCTGAAATCAACAAATTCCCATCTACTAACGGATAGTAACGATGACAGTGGGGATGACGATTGGAATTCCGAGGATGAGAGGAGACGCGGTGGTAGTGGTAAGGGCAAACAAGCGCTCCGCGATACCGCCGGACGTCGCCTACCTCCAGCCGAGAGGGCAATGCGATAATTGAGTGTAAATCAGGCTGCATGCTTTTCAAGTGGAGTTTGGAGTTTCGAGGCACTTTGTTTATAAGATTAGCACGATACCAGTGGTTTGGTAGTTTGGGAGCAGATCGTTCTTTTGGGGACTTGTAAACCCAAGCAAGTTATTTTTTTGTTCATTTGTATAGTACATGTCGTACAGAGTATAGTACATTCACTTTCATAACCTGTGCGGCGAAGTGATATTCTGGCGTGAACATATTCCCAAAGTGTCCAAATTCCAACGCATACCCTGGGCCATCTGGCTTACAGACGTCTGGGCTTCTCACTCCTGGTACCACCAAACTTGATCCTTGTCGAATCGGCCACACGCACAATCTTGTCTCGCAGGACCTTGCCCTCGGGGCTCATCAAGACCTTGAGAGCAGCCTCTCGTCCCTGACCGAAACCTCGCATCACAACTTCCAATCGGTTCATCTTGACGGGCCATCCAGTGTGGATTAATCGCTCCAGGACGTACTTGGTAAGAGAGTAGGCGGAATCGAAGGTACCACGGCGAGACTTGCGGAATCCAATATTACCGGCCGACAGGGAAATAATAGGGTCGCGGTTGGGCTTGGTGCAGGTGATATGAGTGTTGTGCTTGTGAGAGTAGATGTGAAAGTGGTAGGGTTCGAGATCGTCCTCCTTCGTTTGCGCCTTACGGTGGGATTTTCTGCCCAGGGCACTCGTATCGATGTTGGTCTTGTCGAGAGTCTTGAACACGAGGCTTTGAGAGAGGTTGGCCATGGCACTGTTGCTGGTAGTAGACTGGGCCTTGGTCGTCTCTTGTGGGCCGTAGATGCTCTCTAGGATCGAGGCTGTACTGGGCCGGCTCTTAGGCTTGTCATCGCGGACGGGAGTCGTCTGTGAGATTGATCGGACGGCTTGGACCGTAACTCGGGGAGTTTGGAACAGCGACTTCGCCATGAGGCGACTCGACAATGAGCGACTCATCTTGTGCGCATTGCCTGTCGTCGACTTGCAATTGGATTGGATTGAATCTCAAATGATCTGCCTGGCCAATTTTTACTCCAGCCAGTAGCTCCCCCACGCACCGGGACCCGATTGAAATTTCTACCGAGGCTTTACCGTCTCGGTGCTCGTCTTCCTTGACTTTCCGCCCCCGGACCGAGATCGCAAACCAAAATTTCCTTGGGGAATTCTACCACCTTCCACCGTCCATATTCCATATCCACGCTCCGTTCTTCTTTGGAGGGTTTCCTGTTTGCCTGTGTTGTTGCAATAATGAACTCCCTCGCAAGAAAGACGGCCTCCTCGGAGCTTGCCCTGTCGCGGGCTTCTGCTCATGTCTCATCCGCCAGTAGATCTCCCGCATATCGCAGATTAGCATCCCAGCTCTCTCAGAATGCCTCACGCAACGGTGCCACGCCACAGAGCTCAATGCTCTCCGGATCCGTTCGATCTCCCTTGAGGTCTTCCTTCGTGCCCGCCGAGCTTCGCTGCACCCCCACTTATACAGCGCAGTCCCGCCTCTTCCACCTCTCCAGCCGTTTACACCAAGAGAAGCCTCAATCTGAGCAGAAGGCCTCGCCTCCTCCCCCTGCCGACGCAAAAGAACAGAAGCCAACAGACACCGAGTCCGAGGCCAAATCTGAGAAGCCCGAGGAGGATCAGTCAAAGAAGACTGACGAGGGCGAGAATGGCGACAAGGAAGGAAAGGAAAAGGAAGACGGAGAGGGCGAAGGTGAGGGCAAGGACAAAAAGAAGGAAGATGCCCCTCCCCCACCTCCCCACGGCGATAAGACACCTTGGCAGGTCTTCATGGAGACCATGAACACCGAATTCCAAAAGTCACAGGAGTGGAACGAGTCAACAAAACAGATTGCAGCCTCCGCAAACCAATTCGCCGAGAGTGAAGGTGTGCGTCGTGCTCGCGAAGCCTATGAGAAGTCTACAGGTGCTGTATCCTCGACCCTCGGAAAGGGCGCTAAGGCAACTGCGGGTGCCATTGGTAAGGGTGCTTCTTGGACTTGGGATACTTCGGTTGTCAAGGGTGTTCGAAAAGCCGCCAACGTCACTGGAGATGCTGTGGACAAGGCTACTCAGCCTATCCGAAACACAGAGGCTTACAAGAACGTCAAGGATGTGATTGACGACGGCAGCTCCTCCCGATATGGTGGCTGGGTTGAGAAAGAGGAGCGACGGAAACGTCGAGAGGCACTCGACAAGCAGCGGGGCTACAAGGCCCCTGAGGCCATGGAAGAGGACATCAAGTGAGTATCTTTTGTCTTAATCGTTACAATTGCCCTAACAAAAAACAGCGCTGGTACAAGCGTAACTGTTCACAAAGATGCTGCTTGGAAGGAGGCCTGGAGAGATTTCCGCGATCAGAACAAGTACGTCCAAGGGCTTTTCAGCTTGAGGGGCAAGTATGACGAGTCTGAGAACCCTTTGGTGTCAACCGCTCGAAGCATCACCGACCGCATTGGAGGCTTCTTCGCCGAGAATGAGACCGCCATGGTCATTAAGAAGTTCCGATCCATGGACCCCGGCTTCCAAACGGAGCCGTTCCTTCAGGAACTTCGCGAGTACATTCTTCCCGAAGTGCTGGATGCCTATGTCAAGGGTGAGACCGAGACACTGAAGTTGTGGCTTTCCGCTGCCCAGTACTCTGTGTACGAAGCTTTGACCAAGCAGTATCTCCAGGCTGGTATGAAGTCTGATGGAAAGATTCTCGATATCCGAAACGTCGACATTCTGCGAGCGCGCATGCTCGACCCCGGCGAGGTTCCTGTCTTTATCGTCACTTGCCGTACGCAAGAGGTCCACGTCTACCGCAACGCCAAGACGAACGAGCTTGCCGCCGGTATGGAGGACAAGGTCCAGCTCGTCACCTACGCAATTGGTATCACACGAGTACCTGAAGACGTCAACAACCCTGAGACACGGGGCTGGCGTCTGATTGAGATGCAGAAGAGTGGACGAGACTGGTACTAAAAAAGCACGATCATTTCAATGCGGCGTCAGGGGTTGGGATCTGCATTTGTTGGATACTTGCGAGATGAGAGGAAGGGCGAACAAAGGAGCATCGCCTAATGTGTTTTAATAACTGTACAATATGTTCCATCATGTGAAAATATCAGGGCGGGCTCTCGACACGACACCAACACCAATACCACACAACACATCAACACAAAACATGCATTTCTAGGAGAATGGATCTGGGGCTGATTATCAGCAAAAAAAAACAAAATGACTACCACGCCGCTCTGCTTGCCTCTGAAGGAGGCGTTTGTATGTATGATTATGGAGGGAATAGGGGCATTGGGCCGGGCATCATCAGTGGCGGGAGGAGCATAAGGACTATAGACAGGCTCAAAAGTTGCCTTTGTATTAGAGGCCATTCCAATCTATCAAAGCGTCTAGGCGCATCGCCTCGATGTACTGTGGAATCTGCACCGAGTAAAGTGTCCTTTTCAGTCCTGGCAGAGAGAACGATCTACAGTTGCCCTTGATCTCTCTTCTTCCTCAGGATACTTCTAGCCGCCATCAACTCTTTCCCTAGCAGATTCTCGCCCCATGATCCCCTCGCGGCCTCTGCGTCGGCGGCTTTGAACCCAATACCCCAAACAGGATCAAACGGACTCGCTTCGACAAGCTCTCTGTCGCCTGTACGGAGCAACCTATCGAGTAATGATCCCTCGAGAGGCTTGCCGCTGGGTGAACCCTTTTTGTACCCCTTTTCTGAAATAGCACGAGTGAATTTGAGAATGTTGCCGTGTCGTACAATGTCACAACGATGCTTGAGCCATGTTGCTTCGTTGAAATTTTTGACCTTGCGCCCAAGAGCTTTCACTTTGCGAGGGGTTGCTGCTTTCAGCACCTCGATGGCTGTGTGTTCATCTTTAAAAAGCATGGCTTTTTGGAACATCATATAACTTTGGCACTGTTAACTTCCATCTAGATTCGCACTCGGAATACTTACTGTTCGGCGGTCTTGTACATGATCCTTTCATCCTTGTCATCGCGGAACGGACAATAGTACCATTGCGAAAGATACCCGGCCTCTGGATCAGTCTCTTTCCAAAAGTAGACTGGACCGGGATCGGAAGAGGATGCCATTCTTTGTGAACGTGTATGGTATCTTGGTTTGTTGTGACGTTTCGAACTCCTATCGCGTCTTGCCCTGTTAGGGTATCGTGGTCGAGCTGCAGTACCAGCGTGACTGGGGGACAGAGGGCTGGGGAATAGCGAATGAAAAGTGTCAATACTCAAAGGATGCCGAGACATGATGTATTTATAATTACGAATTAGGTTGGGGTTGAGGATGACTCTTCGCCGTTGAGTCACGGGGCTACAGGGAGTTAAGTTGTACATGGCTCAACATGAAGAAAACTTAAAGGAAAGTCGAAATATAGGTAGGTATCTACCTACCTAGGAATGAAATGTTTGCAAAGTCGCGCCTCCTTTCTTTGGACAACGCATTCCTTTATGCCTCTTCACACAGTTATGCTTTCCTGACTGTGGTACGGAATAGGTGCTGCCGCCTTGACTTCGATACGTAAATGATGGCGAATCACGGCCAAGACGTACCTCTCTCAACATTGCAATGCGTAGAGTCGAGCTGGATCGCGCAGAGTCGGGGCCCAGTAACATAAACTTTGATAGAGTGTTCTCTGTGGTAACTTTGAACTTGGAGGTTATCCTGTTAACAAAGACGTCTTTTGTGTAAATCGTAGAAATTTCTCTATCAACATTGTGAAGCTGACAATCAGCATGTGCCATCGTAAAAACTAGAATACTTGGGGTATTTCGACATGCAAATACCAGTAAAGCCTCAAACCGAGTCAATGTATTGATAGATGATGACCTGGAAGCGCTGTATGCTTTTTTGAAGCAGCCGCCGCCATTATCCGCGAGGGAATCATATACTTTCTTTTGTGCTTCGAAAAACAAGAAACCGGGGGCTTGGTGTAGGGGTATCACGTTCGCTTTGCATTGTTTCGAATGCTTGCGAAAGGCCGGGGGTTCAAATCCCTCAGCCTCCATTTACTTTTGCACATTTGCTGCATTTTTGTCTCTCTTCGTTTTCGTCGAGCATAGTTGAGCAGAAAGAATGGCAGGTTGAAGATGAAAGATGGACGGCCTTTCTGCTTTGCATCACGACAGTAATGATGTACTGTCGGCAATGTAACATGCCGATAGCTGCCCCAGAAGTCCAGTTTCCACTAGTTAGAGTTCACTTACACGAGGTTGATTACATTTTCGTCCAGAGAAACAATGCGTTAGGCCACCCCCCAAAGTAAGACATGGATGGGGCTGCCTCTCATCAAAGGGTTGATAGGTTGAAGGAACGCAACCGCAAGACACAGTATTGAGCCTCAAGCTTCAGTCAGGCATCTAGTAGTACGCACATGTCCCATGATCTAACATGCACGCTCAATGGTTCTGAATAAAGGCCTGCCAAGCTGAAAACACATTGTTGTTTGCCAAGCGACCCAGTAACAAATGGTTTGCCCTCAGAGCTTGACATAATGCTATTGGAGCTACCAACTGTCGTTCTTCAACATTAGACAATCAGTATCGCCCTAACCAGTTACTCTCTAATTACATTAACAAGGGCAAAGTCAAGTGAATTGTCGAGTCAACGTGTATTTGGCAGGCCGTAACAAGCCAAACAAGGTTTAAGCGGGAATCTGAGCGGCTGCTCCCTAACTCCCGAGACAACACGAAGCTGAGATGATGCTGCCGGAACATAAAGTGGGGGAAGAAGCTCAAAGAACCACCGGAAGCTCGGGATCCATCAATGAATGGAACACTTTCTTTCTAGGCCTCGCTTTCGATAATCCCCGACCAACCAACAACTTTAAGTTACCATCGTAGAAGCAACTCGATATTGTGGCTTCTGTATTTGACACCCGATAAGGTCTTTACAATTTCTCTCGAGAGACAGTCAAATACCATCAGTCAAAACCATGGATCACGTCGACAGTCACTTGGCTCACCAAGCCAGCCAAGAAAAGTACGTTGTTCATCAATCTGTCTCTGAAGAAGCCCACTAACTCTCGCAGCGTATCCTTCTTCACACCTCTCAATTTCGTCCTTATCTGCGCTGTCCTCTACACAACGTATGCCCTCATGCGCTCCTCGCCACCGCCTTCGCTTCCCCGCGACACTCCATCAACCGTGTTCCGAACATACAACCCCCACACACTCCTTCCCTTCAACGGCGAGGAGGGCCGCCCTGTCTATCTCGCTGTTCGCGGCCGTGTTTTCGACGTCTCACCTGGCCGCAACTTCTACGGCCCTGGCGGCCCGTACAGCAACTTTGCCGGCAGGGATGCGAGTCGAGGTCTTGCATGCGGCAGCTTTGATGAGGATATGCTGACCAAGGATCTTGAGGCTCCGCTTGATAAGCTTGAGGGATTGGATGAGGAGCAGATGGATGCGCTGCGGGGCTGGGAGGAGAGATTCTTGGAGAAGTACAATGTTGTTGGAAAGCTAGTTTCTATGCAAGACTACGAGGCGCAGAAGGTGCAGAAGGCTTAAGTCATGAAGGGACGTCATCACGACGAGATTAGGTTCCCACACATACAGAACGCATAGAACGGAGACTTCAGTCACAGTAAACCTATGATGGGGACATATCAGGGCACATATGTGACTTGCATTCCTTCATTACTATAACAACAACAAAGAAAATCCCGTATAGTCGCCAGGCAGACCGTCACTCTATCTCGACCAGGTGTCTGAACAAGTCCTACCCAAGAAAACAATATATAGTAAGCAGGATCCACGCAACCAAACTCCGTACAATGCCTCCTGTACACTTTTTGCGTGAAGGGTTGTCACGCAGTTCCCAAATCAGAAACCAGACAACTATGTATATCCTGTAGAGAAAAAGAAGAACATGAGCGGGCTCGCCAAGACTCAGATTGAGGAACCGAGAAACAGGAAGGGGAGGAAAATAAAAATGAAACAGATGAAGAGCTTTTGCTCGGTCGAAATCATACAAGTGCTTTATTTTTGCATCTCTAGAATCGATGCTGCTTTGCGCAAGAGCGCTGCTGTCTTGGCAACGATGGGTTTGGCGGTCTTCCAATCTCCCCCTTCTATGCTGTCGCGAATTGAAGGAAAGATAGCTCCGTCGTTGGACCAAGCCTCTGGCCCGAAAACGACGCTCTTGAACTGTGTGCGGTTGGGAATCTATGTGCGGTTAGCTTGATTTCTGTTAACTGAGGTGACGAGACTTACTCCACCACCGATTTCAAGATCCAGCATCGCCGTTTCAAAGTATGCCATCTTGTTATTGTATGCTAATCGAGAAGCGCCAATGTCGGTGGCCTCCCAGCCTCCGTTGCCCAAGACGTCGCGGTCCCAGTCCATCTCCCACTTTTCGAATGTGGCAACGTTGTGTTGGATGAGCTGTACGGCTTCCTTCAGCTCCTTGAAAGCGTCTGTTTCGCCCTTGGGCTGACCCTCCAAGTGCTTAATTGCCCACTTTTCGAGGTCCTTCACCCATTGGACCAGCCTTTGTGCATACCAGCCCATATCAAAAGGCATGATGGGTCGGTCTGCCATGTCAAGAATGAGAAGTGCGATTACCTGCCCCATAGCGCCATGATACTTGAAGTCAGGGTCGATAAAGTTATCCACCAAAGCAATCTTGTCGTAGCTCGAGTGGTGAGGAACCTGGCTTCCCCTGAATGCCAGGTCGAGGGAGCTAGCCCCGGCGATATCTTGGAACGGAATATGGTTACCCCTTCCTTCGGGCTGTTTGAGCTCCGCGTGACTCTGGTCCCAGAGATCCTTCAAAGTAGCATTTGTACTAGGATCGAGAACTCGGCCCATAGCATGCAGGAGAGATTTTCTAAACACCGGCGATCCAGAGGCATGCAATTCGTTGCCAACAACGGCTGCATCAAGATTTATATAGGCAAAGGCGTTGTCGCGCAACGCATCAGAGTTATGCTCAACATACTCTGTTGAACCGATCAGGTTGTATGTGGAGGCATCCCAGGACATGAACTCAATAGTCCTCAAAGGTCTCCAACCTCGCTGCACAAGGTCCCCAAAGATTCTGGCCATCTCGATCATGACGGCAGTGCCTGAATGAGGGTCTGTTGCACCAAAAGCCCAGGAATCGCGCTGGTTACCAATGATAATGGACTTGGATGTTTGCTCCATGCCATTGATTCGACCATAGACGTTCCAGATAGTGTGCATCGAGTCCTCGTCCTGCTCGTTCTTTAACCGTACGATCGGAGACTTGTCATCGCCGGTCCACCACTCAACTTCTGGAACGCCACCTTCCCACTTGTTTGGTACTTTCTCGCCGTAACCCTTGAGGTGTTGCAGGAGAACCTTGGCATCTCTCCATGCCAGGGGAAGACTGGGAATACCGACAAGTCCGTTTGCCTTATCAAGAGTGATTCTTTGGTCACCCTTGCTACCATAGCCAGGTGATAAAGGATCGCCAATGCCCCAGTTTGTGAGAGCTACAGAGTCTCTCTGGACGCCGTCTGCGGGCATGTATAGTCCCGCTGGCGCCACAGCACCCTTCTTGAAGCCGTCGTCCGCAGGGTCGGAGTAGATAAGGCATCCGGCAAAACCTGCAAGCTCCGCAGCCTTGACCTTGAGACCTTGGTTATCCAGAGAACCGCCATTCCGGACGAGCGCAATAGCTCCTGTGACATTGAACCCCTTGCTTGTTAGATGCTCGAAGTCTTTTCGTGAACCGTAGTTGGCGTAAATGAGGGGTCCCTTGACGTCACCCGACTTGGAGTATCCGTGAAAGGCGTATGTTTGTCGACCTGCAGTTTCGCCGCCAACCTCTTCCTCCTCTAGCTTAGCTGTCCATATGGCCTTTTTCAAATCCTTGCTGTCCATTATTTGCACCGCACGGCCGTCCTTGCGGGGGTAGTTGAGATAAACTTGATATTCGTCCATCATAACCTCGTCCAGCAGTGCTCGACCAAACATGGCTTGGACATCCAGAGCAGTCGCATAGTCGCCTTCGGTACCGGCAATGTGGGCGTAATTTGAAAAGTGCTGCACGGAGGCGCGCATCCTCATAGGATCAACGGTTCGTAGCAGGTGAGCCCTGAGGTCCTCAGGATTGAAGCGAAAACCACCTCCCAGACGATCGGATAAACCACCAAACATATCACTGGCGAACAGCAGATAGAAGAAACCCAGTATAATCGTGAGAGCCAGAATGCGCACGCAGAACAGGATGACGACTGTCTTATCGAACTTGGGTATACTCCACCTCCTCGTTGTTTGGCTTGGCGTCTCCTCATTCTCACCCGTAGTAGTCTCGGCATTTTCGGCGGCTGGCGCATCGGCTCGTTGAGGTAGACGTATGCGTAATCGTGGTAATCTCGGGCGCCAGGACCATTTCCATCGCGGTAGAGTTAGATATGAGCCTATTCGCTTCCCCCACTGAGAGCCATGAGATCGATCGGGCTCTTCGATCTCCATCTCCTGCATCTCACGCCGGACCTGCGCGGCCTCGTCATCGGTGTCGCTGTCGCTGGCCCACAAGCTGTCTTCATCGTCGGTTTCTACTGTTGGTGCTCGGTACCCGTCGGGTCTGCGTGAAGAGCTGGCAGCACTCGAGTGCTGTAAGAGACCTTGGGATTCGGCTTCGGTTGCATTTCGCTCGTTGGTCGGAGATCTCGGGGCTGGCGCCCAGTCATCAGGATCATAACGGCTACCGCTTGCCAGGGCCTGGTCGTATGTAGGAGGTATGGGATCGTAGAAAGGAGTCTTTTCGGAAGGCATGCTGAAGATGTATGAGCGCTAACCGCGCCCTCGGTTGTCGTATATTCAATCTGATTGAAGTTTGTTTTGAGAATTTATGATCAAGTCGAAATAAATAGTGCCATTCGCATTCGCTGAAAGGTTGAGATAAAGGAGTGGGCGACCTAGGTCGATCGATCGATACGATACGAAGCAATTAAGATGGATGGAGATCTAGTACGAAAGGAACGTTAGGAAGGAAAGACAAGAGACAGAGTCGGACGCCAAAAGCGCATTGCCAAATAAAAGCTCAGACTCGACGTTTTGATGGAGTTGATTGGAAAGAAAGGAAAAGCGTATAGGTTGAGATGATTAGAATCAAAGACGATTACTATGAACGATCGCGACGGGGGATGATGGCGAACGGAGTGTCCACGTAAGGGACCGGAGCCCACTATAACCCGCCGGCAAGTACAGACCTGAGCGTGAGCCTGAGACTGAGGGCGTCGGTCGAGTCTCAAGTGGCTGAGTTTGATCCGGCGATACTTGGCAATAAACCTTGGCCACTATGGGATTGTGTTTTGCTGAGAATGTAGAGCTTTATAGATTGATTGTTATACTAACTTAATCGACCGCTAAATATTATCTTCATTCTTTTGACCAAGCTCTGGCATGAAACATGTTCTGACACTGGACATGCTCGTTTTGAGAGGCATCCAAAGGAGAGCTCACTTTGAGTTGAGTCTCCTGAATTTGCCCATGCACGCCACCAGGATTACCCCACAAAAGCTGGGATAAGGGGACAGCCTAACTGGGAGAGGGAGGTGATGAGCATATCTGGATCTTGACAAGCAACAGAGAGATTACAAAATAATACGCACACTGAAGCTCTTACCATAGCGACCAGAGACTAAAAAAAGACATAAAATTTATGCTATCTGCAGACTAGGTAGGGAGGGTCTTTATGGTCATTTCTGTCGATTACACATTGTGTGCGGATCATATTCTTACCAACCTCGAAGGTCATCGCATCTTTATCATTAATCGAATTCCTGATAAACGAAGTACAGCCCTAGAACAGTGCTAGTCTGTCCGCATTGTCTATACGGTCCATCCTATCCAGACTCGTAATGGCCGCCAAGGCTTGATTAATTGATTGGCTTTGGTAGTCTGAGCCCCTGAACTCAATCTGAGATTGTCACATCAAGGCCAGCAGTAGATGTCTTCACCACGCCTGTTATCAATCTTAGGGCAAAGTTTACATATATACAACTACCTGCTTCTTCATCGACACGTGCCAGGCTAAACATTATCTATCGCTATGCTGCTCAATCGCCTACTCTTGCTCCCTTGCGTTGCCAACCAAACCTCAGTTTGGCGTCAGCACAATACCCTCATACTGTCGACTACGAATATTTTCCAATGTTTGGTTGAAGTGCCGACGGCTATTCTCAACTGAAGCAGAATCCTGTTGATTGCCTGCCAGGTTAGAATGAATGAGCTCAATAAGTCCATTAAGATACTTGGTTGTGACCTGTACAAGTTAGCAAGTGCTTCACAAGTCCCATCGATAAGACTCACTGATTCGTTCTGCTGGTCAAAGTAATACACATAACGATCTAGGATCTCAACAAAGAGCTCAATCGACGTGGCCGTCTCCATACAAGAATCGGCCACCCGAAGGGCTCGCTGAAGACATTCCAACACTCGTTTGCCGTCCCGGTAAAGCTGTTCTTGTTAGTCAAACATTTCAATGTCGGGGGATTTAACGTACCTCTGTCTCTTCAGATTCGCCGTTAGACACAATGGGAGTTGCCCACCACAGATGACTAGCCAGATAAACAGCACGGCATTGATCAGGCTTGCGCAGCAACTTGCTTCCATGCTGTGCACATTTGGTAATAAGTGTGTCGTAGTTCTCCTTGCCGAAATTACGGGTTTGGTGAAGAGCAGTGGCGATCACGCAGACTGCCTGGAATTGAGCTTTCGAGTCGGTCACCGCCTCCTCATACACGGTAAAGGCCTGCGCAAAGAACTCGTACGCGACTTCTTCAAAGCCAACCAGGTCGGCGGTTTGTCCAGCGGATGCAAAGAGGCGCAATGCCATCTCGGCAGCCCCAGAGCTGTTGACACGGGTGTACAGCGTACTAAGTGCAGAGTGCATGAACTTGAACAGGGCGTTGCTCTGTGTCTCCCAGTTGTCGTCGAAATGCTCTCGCTGCTTGAACTTCCTCGCTAGCTTCATACATGCCGTCAGAAGAGGGGGTGTAGTCGTGCGGATACGCTCGTTTCCTTCCGAGTATGCCTTTCTCGTCATCTGAAGCAGCTTGAACTGAGTGTCGTTATCCTCAGCCTCTAGCAAATGCACGATTCTTGCGAGCCATCCCTGCTCCTCCATCGTCTCGTCTGTCTCGACGGGGCGCCTTTGGCTAACACCAGGGTAGCCTTGAGGTGCCTGAGATCCTTCCTTAATGAGAACTTTCAGCACCTCCAGAACGTTCTCGAGCTGTTCCGTAGTCGAGATCTTGGTTTGGTTTTTGAGCAGAGTGCGAACAACATCACCAGCGACGGCGCGGCGAGTAGGGTATGATTGCGACTGGAAAAGAGGAACGTAGGTGGGAAGAGACAACGCAGTAAATGTAGAAACATAATGATTAAGAGGTGCTTGCAGTAGAGAAAGCAAGCTCTGCTGAGCAGGAGGCGAGTGCAGATCGGCATTGTTCATGTTTTCCCGAACCTTGGTAGTCGCGTAGGCTAGAATCTGGTCGACATAGTCCAGTCTATCAGGATAGATGTTGAGAGCAAGGTTGCAAAGTGACACCAGAAGAGCAATGATGTCGGGCACAGGTAGATGCTGTGCCTCGACCAGGTTCTTGACCTGAGCAAAGAACACCTCGTAGAGCTGTACCTTTTCTGTGATTGAGCCTTGGCCGTTAACAGCAGTTGCTTCCGTATCTGCAACTGAAGGCGTGGATTCGGCGAGTGTGCTGGAGTCGTCGGTACTGCTTTCACCGGCAGTTTCGTTGGCAGGCTCCTCCGTCTTGGCCGTTGTCTCATCCTCGCTCTCGGGAGTCTTTGCGTCATCAGGAGACTCGGTAGATTCAGACGAGTCACTCGACTTGCCTTCCTCAGGGGATTTGGAATCTGAAGGTGGGGTTGCAGGTGTTTCCTTCAGGAGATTGACCTTCTCCAGCAGTTTTGCGAGAGCATCGGCCTCCATCTGGGCCTTGTCCTCAGACTTGTCCTCCGGTCCATCGCGTTCAGCATACTCGGACAATCGATCCATCAATCCAATCACAATAGCCTTCACGTTGACGTGAGGGTTGAGCCGCGAGACAGCTCCAAGGAACTGGTCCAGCGTGTGCAGGTGGAATTCGTCTGGGAAAACTTGCGTAATCACCTCAAGGAGATACTCTTGGGCGAGAACGTCCCTGCATTGGACCACCTGCTCTAACAGAGGCGCTAGAATGCTGGATTTGTAGGTTTCGAGATCAACGAGTTGACTTAGGCGGACGATGTTGCTGCCGACAAGTAGCTGCAACTCCTTTCGCTCTCGAATCCTCTGTTCGCGTTCCCTCGAATGACCTTGGTGCTGTAGCCGAACCCATAGTTTGTTCATTTCCACAAAGTTCGTAAGCACAAAGTTGATGGAGTCGCTAATATTGCCCTCGGGGCCATCGCTCTCAGTTGTCGGCAGGAAGTCTCTCGCTTGGCCGGAAAGGTAGTAACGGAGGAACAGTCCACGGATAGGATGTTGAACGCCTCGGCTCATGTCCATCATGTCTTTCATAAGCTCCTTGACGGGCGCATCCTCAATGGCCATGTAAGCGGTTCCCACGGTAATCATGAGATATAATCGTGGAACGATGTTGCCAGCATACTGAACAAGCTCGTAGAGGTCGGCTAGGTGATTGACAGGGTGGTTTTCGCGAAGGTGAACGGACAAGTATCGCAGGGCATCGAAAACAGACATGTACAGCTCATAGTATTGTTTGGGACCAAGGCTGCTGGTACGGAGCTCAGAAACAAGGGTCGAGCTGTCAAGAGTCAGTGATACTGTTCAGGGGATTGAACCACCATGCTGTGCAGCGCAAGAATTGACATACCAGCACTTGAGCGCATCCATCAGCTTGCCCGGCGTGTCGAGGCATTTGCGCATGAGCGAAGTCTGCTGACGCACGGCAACCAGTGCGTCTTCAAGCAGACGAGCTTGGTCCTCGGGGGGAGCTGGAGTGGCCATCTTGTCGTCGGCGAATATGGCAGCGGGGTAGCTCGGAGCAGGTCGAAATAAGCCAAACTCCTAGCAATTCAAAAGAATGCGACAAATACAGACGCAATCGTGGAGGAGATGGCAGAGAGATCGAACGTTGGACGGAGTGGGTTGTCGTGAGGTTGCGCCGCATTCAAGGCGCAGAACGGGGACGGGTGCGATGACGATACGGGGGAGGCTGAGATAATGGGTTGAGGTGGGCCCTAGGCTGTCCGCTGTAGCTTGTTTGGGGACAGTGGATGATGGTGCTGTATCCGTACCTGCACTTCCTTTAGGCTACAGGGAATTGCAAATGGACGTCCCAGCCACCCGGGCATGGACTTTCCTCACAGCGTAGGGACTAATCACGTGAGGGCTGGGCGCTGGTTCTCTCTGTGGTCTAAGTCATGGAAGAGAATCTTACAGAAAGGCATAGTAAAATGGTATCGTCATTCATGGATCTGTTCGAAGACGTGCTTCTCACTGCATTCTATTTGTCGATCCGTTTAATACCGTAGGAACCCCTCGATGCACTAATCTCAGTCACAGGCCATGGTCAAAACACCCAAACTCCTCGCATTATATCTATCATTATCCTCCGATGCTTCTTCTACAATTGGAACTCATAATCCTTCTTCAAATTTCTCAACTCGGCAGACATCCGTTGCGTTGACATTTTTTTGATCGGCCAAATACTCCCACGCCACAATACTGTGGCTGTCCAACGCGAGCTGGAATACCTAAATCATCACGGAGGAAGTCCACTAATGATGTTTCAATTGAGGATGAAAATGCGGCAAGGACCAGCATCATATTCGACTCGGGATTCGGCAAGTTGTGAATATCGGCGACAATCACCACCTCTTTGACCGACCTGATTGAGGCCAGTTCGCGAGCCCACCGCAGGCTCTCGTGACGAGTGGAATACAACAGCCGAAAGTCAGAAACCGTCAAGCTCTGCGGGCCGTCCCACGATTCTCGTGGCCGAGCGCCTTCGATGACAAGCGTTAACTTGTCCAAGCTCTGCAAGCTCTGTAGCGAACGACAGACGGAAGACCAGTCACAAGAGTCTGGCTCAATGGCATTTGTCGGGCTGCACTTGTAAAGGCTGATCTCGCGGACTAGGTCTCTAGTGCGTGGCGTCTTGTCTGCGAAGAAAGGCACCACTGCCTCAAGATCATCCCCAAAGTGGAAGGCATGTTTTGTGTACAGAAAATGGGACGCTTCCTCTCGTATCTTGCGGTTGATGTGCATGATAACTGTGTGCATCGCTCGGCGTGGTTCGTGATCGGCGCAGTACGTTGTTTCGTATGACCTCTTTACGATACTTCGTTCCATTATGTTGTACGCTGAACGTTGAGTTTTCGAGCGGCACGCATCATACTCGAATCTCGATTGGTTTCGGATTGAAATGTCCTTTGTTCCGCCATTGTCGAGGAGGTAGTCGTATATCAACATACGGATCTCTGGGGGAATTCGCATGAGCATAGGTTCTTCGGCCATGGTGATTGAAGTTGAGAAAACAACGCCTGAGATTAGAGCAGGGCAGGACAATGATGTCCAAGGAGAAAGAACAAGATCTCCGGGAACGAATATTCGTCTTGAGCATATGACTCGGTGATGTCAGGCTCTAGTGATTGGACTAGTTGATGGTGTCGACCAGTCGCTAACACAATGACAGACAATGACGGGTAATTCGAGGGATCTCACGTCAGAGGCCGCTATTTTCAATCCCAATGGTCGGAACAAAGACAATGCAATGAGATGCAATCAGTCGGCAGCGCAATGGTGAATATTTATGTTCTTTCAGTACCTTAGACTGATCTGCAAGTCAAAAGGGTCCATCCATCAAGGTGCCCACTCCCCGGGTCTTGGTTCCAAACAAAGCTGGTCCCTGTCGAATCAGTACAGATCCAAGTCATAAACCGAGTCCTACACCAAGTTCCAGACGACTCATGTTCTTTTATTTCTTTTAAATCGGGTGGCAGCCCCTGCTGTTGGTAGCCATTGGACTAACTAATGTCGCCGTTGCTACTGTTTTCGTTTCCGTGGAGTAACGGCTCTTGATGCGCCACGTTGAACACTCTGAGTGTTTGTTCAACTTCACGTATTGAATTCAGCTTGAACCCAATTTTATCTGCATTCATTTCTTCCTATGCTTCGAGCTGTCGCTGACTGCGAAGCTACTAGTTATGGAAAAGATTTTGCTGCGCTTGTAGCGACTTGGTTGTCCACTAACATCGGGAGTGGACCAGAAAAGAGTTGTCCGCATCTATGCGGACCGCGCCTACTATCAATCAAGAACCCACAACTAACATGCTTTCAAACCAGATTCTTGAGAGGTGAACTTGCACTAATATGTTTTTTACTTCTCTTTTGGGGATTGATCACCGCTTATACCGTGATACACAAGAGGGGCACTAGAAAAATCTAGTTACCTACCCAACTTTTAATAATAAGGCACGGATTCCCATACTGTTTGGCGTATCTTTCTTTGTCTTTGAGTTTATCCCGTTGGTCGTCGGCCTATCCGTATCGGACATAGGCATGAATTGGTGCCAAGAGCCCTCGGAAAGATGAGTGATGGCCCGTTGCTTTACGTCAGAGTTTCTATAGGTAGTCATGGTCACTTAGTCACTTCAATAATTGCAACTTTGCCTCGTTCACAATCACATCTTCGTTGAAGAGGATGCCAACCAGGAAGCTTTGTGACAGCACACTGAAAGGATGTTTGGCTTCTGACTTCACTGGCGACGTTCATCCCACGTCCTTGGATCATGAAATACGATGATAATCTCCCATTGTCAACGGAGTTACTACATTTGACCCCGCTGGTGTCGCATCGCAGCGCGGTAGCTTATCACGTAACATTCACCGAGTCATGCTGTTTAGGCCAAGAGCACCGCTACCTCTGCATCAATAACTCGGAATTAGTGTCCAACTTTGTCATTTCATGCTTGCCGTGTCCCAACAGAGAGTACAGATCGGTAGGCAATACAAGGGCTCATGGCTCTATCTTATGATCGAGCCATTGCTCGTGCTGGTGTATTTACCAAACCAACTGAGACGAGAGTGACAGCACACATATATTATACCAACTATTTGTGGGCTAAGAACAAATCTTTTGGTTACCTCAAAGAGGCATGAGCCAGCAGGTTATGAGGGATTTCCCCTCTTGCTGGAGACGAATGTGTTTCCTGTATGGCTACAATAGCGTCTAAGACTTGGGAAGAGGAGAATGCACGTTCGCAATGCGCCTCAAGTTACTCGCAGGAAGCTTTGAAGCACGGATCTCACTAGGATAGCAGATCTTGGAGTCCCCAGACCAACAGCAGCACCGGGGCCTATTAGAGTTGAAAATGATACGATACTCGCAGATTTCTCTGGAAAGGTCTCCAGACTCTCGATCAAAACTCACGGTTGATGATGTATTCTTCTAGAAACTGACATGGAATCTTCATGGATGATGATCCCTGCTAGCGCAACTTGTACGTTTTGGTTCCTGGAGTATTGCTGACATATCCTAAAGTCATGAATCCAACGATTCACTGTATTTTGTCTATTCATCGGAATCATCAAGTATTGCTCCGTAAACCTTCTCTTATTGTCAATCTCGGGTTTGTTGTATACGGTCACACAACGGGAGATATGTCAATGCAGTTCTTCATTCGGGACGCCGATGCTCAGTTCAACGATGCTCAGTTTATAATAGACGCATTCGACTCAACATTACCTCACTTGGCGGCTACTGGCAACTCTGAACAGTGGGGGACAGAACCTCTCTCAAAGAAAGAGGGACACGTTCAGCGCATGTATGATACCGTCGCGAAATCGGACAGTTTCCGCAAGACAGGAACAGGCGAGCCTTTGAGGGTATTCATCGCCGAGATTGAGGACGATCATGACAGTTCAGAGTACCCACCAAACGACAGACTGGCCCGGCGTACAGATGGAAACGGAAAGTCCTTTGTATCGGTTGGGTTCGTTAAAGTGCTTGATGAACAGTTCGTAAGTTACCTGAAGACTTCAGACGACTTGAAGGACCATGTCGGACCGGCATTGGAGAAGGGCAACTTTGTCTTTCTACAATATCTCGTGACGGATCATCGAGTTGGTGACAAACGCCGAGGCGCCGGTGCTGCCCTTCTCCAAAAGGTTAAGGATTATGCTGCTGAGAAAGGCTGGAAGACAATTTGGCTCGACTGCTGGGAGGGAGGCAATGGGCAATTGGTACAGTATGTTACAAAAAAGACCTCTCATAAAGGGTCATTCTAGATTTTGACATTTTGCTGATCAATAACAGATACTATATCGACCGAGGCTTCCGAAGTATCGGAAGCTTTCAGGATAATCATGACAAGGACGAGGCACCATGGAAGGGCAAGCTTCTTCGTATGGATTTGATGTAAGGACTGTTATGTAAATACTTAAAAATCATTTTTTGGGTCATTTACAGCTCACTTCTCCAGTGGAGGCGTGTCCATGTAATTACCAAAGTAAGCATCTCGTCCACCTGAAACCTCGGCCTCTTCGACCAGTCGTCGCAATTCCTGATCCTCTTCCTCACTCAGTGTTACCTTTGCCGCTCCTACATTCTCCTCGAGATATTTGATCTTCTTGGTACCTGGGATCACGAAGACATTTGGACTTTGCTTGAGGAGCCACGCCAATGCCATCTGCGAAGAAGTGCATCCCTTGCTCTTTGCCATCTCGTCAAACTTGTCCACAATCTGCAGGTTCTTCTTGAAGTTATCGCCTTGGAAACGAGTCAGTCCTCGTCGACTGTCACCTTCTTCAAAGTCGTCAACAGAGCGGAACCGGCCGGTAAGGATACCGCGACCAAGGGGAGAGTAAGCGAACACAGCAATGTCGAGCTCTTGACATGTTTTTAGGATGTGTGTTCCTGAAGGGCCTTCAATATCAAGTGTCCAGGGATTATACTCGACTTGGACTGCTGCGATAGGATGGACCGCATGAGCACGACGAACAGTTGCGGAGGAGACCTCTGACAAGCCCAAGTACTTGACTTTCCCCTCGCTATACAATTGTCAGATTGCTTTCTTGGTTTGTTCGTGATACAGAGGGGAATCAACCACTTACTCAACAAGCTCCTTCATGGCCCCGACAGTCTTCTCAATAGGCACATCTGCCTTGGCGCGATGCATGTAGTACAGATCGATATGATCCACGCCAAGTCTCTTCAAACTCTTCTCGATACTCTCCTTCACATGCTCAGGAGTCGAATCAGTGACAATGCCCTCTTCGGATACTTTGATTCCAAACTTGGTCGCGAGAAAGATATCCTGGCGACGCTCAGGATGGAGCTTGAACCACTTCCCGATGAGGTCCTCACTATCGCCGTAAATGTTGGCTGAGTCCCAATTGGTACAGCCGAGCTCCCAGGCACGATCAAGGACCTTGAGGCGTTCTTCGTCGGGTCTAGGTATGTTAGTCTAGGGAAGATTCGGGAGTGGGAGCATTGGACATACTCGGCTGCTCCGTATGCGATGCTCAGGCCCATGAGACCGAAGCCGACAGCTGGGATCTTGGGTCCATTCTTTGTAAGTTGGCGAAGGGGTAGTTGAGCAGGAGGAGCCATGGTAGATTAAGGGTGGTGTAGTAGGTATGAGTGTCAAATGTAGTTGTGTACTTGTGTGAAGGGCAGTGAAGCTTGATATTCAAGAAACATCTCTCTAGATGGCTGAGAGAGCCTACTCTTTATATACTTGTTTAGAACCCCAGTTACTTCTCCGTGGACTCCCCATTCAGACAATACAACCTTCCTGCATAATGGGCTTAGCATAGCAATACCTACAAGGAATCCCCACTGACGGACCGAAGTTAAGCTTGTCTCCGAAACCTCCATCGTCATGCATGAATGACTAAGCTAGCTGAACTGGAAAACGTACCGTGCACACTTACACGGTACTACGGTATTCGCAGTTACTACCTAAGATTGGCATAAGGGAACCATTATGACGTGTATGTGATTCATGAACGCCGGCAATAGGGCCAATGCTAAGGCCCGGTCCAAGCTACATGAGCATCAATATCACGGGCAAAAAAGTGTTCTTGAGCTAAGATCAAGGTGTCAAAAAACTGCAGAATCGCTATATTACTCTCCTAGTCCGTCTATTTTGTCTTGCGCCTCGCTTTGAACGTCTTGAGGGGGTCTCGCTTCCTTGAGCCGACCTTGAATCCTCGACCCTTTTTACCCTTGCCCTTTTTGTCTTTTCGCATGGCCACGAAACCAACGTCTTCTGTCAGAGCCTGCTTGCCGTCCTTGGGCATGAGGTACTCGGGGATGTGTTTCAAGTGAGCCTGTTGTCTGGCAGTTCGAAGTTCACCGTCATGACGAAGGTGAGAAAGTTCAGTTGGGTTCTCCTCAAAGTATCTAAGACTTGTTAGTATAGTCCCTGTACACTGGCAATGTGATATGTTCTTACCGCTTAAGCTTCTCACTCTTCAAAAGCTCTTGTCGCAGCTCTCGTGTTCGGGCTTCTCGGATGGCAACCTTGGTAACGGCACGAAGAGCATCGTTCATACGGTATCGGAAAGGATCAACTTGCTTCATGTTGAAGTTGTATGGCTTCACCTCCTTGTCGCGCTTGGCTTGTTGTCTAATGATCCTGGCAATAATCTTCTCGTCGTTCTCACAAGCCGGAGTAGATGTGGGCATGTGTTTTCGGTACAGGTCCTTAGGCACCACAAATGACAGAGCCATACCAGTCTGGCCAGCTCGGGCTGTGCGTCCTATTCTATGTGTGTAGGCTGATGCTGTAGTGGGAAGATCGAAGTTGATGACTGCGGACACCTTCTTGAAATCAACACCTGTGAATGCTCTGTTAGTATAGGTTTCACAAGGAGGAATTTTGCTTTAAGTGCTGGACGCAGCATACCTCTTGATACTCCATACTCCTTGTCGCCGCCCTTGGACTTCTTGGCCTTCTTCTTTGGTCGCTTTGCTTCAGTCTCCGCGTCGTCGCCTTCGTTACTCTTCTTGGCATCGTCCTCGGCTTCGGCAGTTTCAGCAGGCTCCTCGTCGTCTCCGAGCATCTCGTTCTTCTCGTCGGCAGCAATAATAATGTCGTAAACATGTTTGTTGAACTCTTCAACAACATGAACTCGCGAGTTCAGGGGTAGCTCTGAGTTCAAAATACAGCTTCGAATACCAAATTGCTCGAAGAAGAGCTTGAGACGGTAACATCGGTCGATATCGCTCACAAAGATGATGCACTTGCCCTTGATCAACTTCAGCTTGAAGATGACGTAGGCAAGCAGGAACTTCTCGTCTTCACCACACCTGGAGATTTGTCAGTAGCTGTCCATTTGTATAGTGTAGTTCGTGTGGCTTACTTGGCGACAAACTGAGTGATACCCTCGCCTTCAGCCTCCTTCTCCTTCAGATCCAACAAGGTAGGGTCACGTCGGAATATTCCCTTGAGTGTGTCAACCTCATCGGAAAGGGTAGCGCTCATCATCATAACCTGCACGCCCTTGGGAACTGATCGTGACAAGTTTTCCAGATCCTCGCTATAACCGTAAGAAAGGACAAGGTCCGCCTCGTCGAGGATAAGATGTGTGAGTTTGTCAATTGAAAGTGCGGATGAGTTGACATTTTGCCAGGCAGTCGATGGAGTCGATATGACGATGTCGGGGGAGTTGGAGAGAAGGGCGCGCTGGACTTTGCTGGAGACCTTGTCGGTTAACTTTGCGGTGCTGATATCCTTGGCGCAGAACGAAGCAAACTGTTCGATCGCCTTGGAGACCTGGTCTGCAAGCTCGCGGGTCGGGACGAGGATAAGAGCGGTCGTAAAAGCAGTAGAGTCAGTCTAGGGACACATCGAGTTAGTAAGGGCCCTTCATCTTGAGTACCAGGTAAGGCATACAGCTTTGCGCTTCAGAATGCTGGACAACAGAGGAAGAACATATGCGGCGGTCTTTCCAGAACCACAGTCTGCCTTGGCGAGAACATCCTGTCCGTTGAGGGCCAGAGGGATCGCCTTGCGTTGCACAAGAGTAGGCTTTGCGAACTTTTGCTGAGCGATAGCCTGTAGTAGTCTAGGATCAAGGCCGAGGTCGACGAAGGAAGTCTCTTCTTCTTGTTTTTGCGCAGGCTTTGTGGACTTTTCAACCTCGGTGCTCGCAGGGTTTTCGGCAGGGACTGACTCCTCAGCTTGGTCGCGCTTTCTCTTGGTGGAGGCGCTCATTGTGAAAGCTGGTTGTGGTGTAGTGATGGGATGTTGGTGTATGTCGAAGAATGATGGTGATTTCTCGACGACCCAAGATAATCTTTCTGCAGTCCAGTTCAGTGCTTTCCTCCAAATTTCTAGCGGGCCTGAGGGGCACTTTGGCGGTATCCGCGAGTCTGATTGGCCATAAAGTCATAGCGCTAGCATCCTTTAGCTTAGCTTGCTAAAGTTTCGAAAATCGTTCAGAACTTTTTTTCTTCTTATCGTGCTTATCAATACCTACGTGAGGATCCATCCATACGCGTGCATCTGTCTCTGTCCTTTTTGTTAACTGGGAATAGCTTCAAATGTCATTTACGAATGCCAGCGTTTGTGCACCAACTATATCTCTAATGATAAATAGGCCATAGGTTCAAGCCTAAGAAAGATATCTTGAATTTCTATACCAGCACGGACTTGGAGTAGGCCAGTTCCGTCAACACATACACTCACGTCACGAGTGTTCTCGCCCACATGTAGGTACGTTCTATAACGAGGCTCACAGCATATCACGGAAACGAGGTAATCATTCATCTAATCATAATAAAGATGTATTAATCCGTTCGCCGAATCCAATTTTAACCCTCATTAACTCCCAATCATTAACCCTTGCTAATAAAAACCTGCAAACTGAACCATTGTCTACGCTTTCGTGTCTATCATTTTTTTTTCCTTCGCCTTCTTTTTTCTTCTGATCTTTACCACTTGATAACAGGGTTGGGGAAGTACTCGGCAATGAGATCCATGTAGTAAGGCTTGAGCTTCTCGGCATCAGGGACGCCGTCGCTCTTGGAGTATAAGTCGTAGGGGTTGAAGGCGTTAACAGCCTTGAGCATCTCCCAGTCTTTGTCGCACATGAGGTGCTGGTACGCACCCTCTCGGTGCCACGGGTAGAACGAGTGGTAGCGGATCATGGCAAGTGCCTCATCGGGGAGGGTGGACTGATCCTTGATGACGTGGTAGAGGTACTCGTCGTGTCCCCAAGAGAGCATGACGTTGTCAAGACCACAGTTGGCAGAGTAGATGCCGAACTTAGTGTTGAAGTCAGGGTTGACAGCATCAGGGTTTCCCTCGGCAAAGCTCTCAGGGTAGATGATCTTGTCAGAGAAAGCACAGCCAACAGGGAAAGTGTCGCCAACAACGTCCCACTGTCCCTGAGTCTCGAGCTCGGGGAAGAAAAGCATCAGCTTGCCAAGGTCGTGGATGAGACCAGTGAGTTGCATCCATCGAGGCTTGCCATCGCGGCGAATAGCCTCAGCAGACTGGAGAAGATGCTGGATCTGGGAGAGGGAGGTGTCAGGGTCGGACTCGTCAACGAGAGTGTTGAGCTTCTCCATAGCCTCCCAGATGGTCATCTCGGGGCGAGGACGAGAGGCGTTGTAGAAGCGGTTGCGGGCAGCAAGGTTGTAAGCAACAGTTTGCTTGTGGTGTTGTTCGCGGTAGAAGTTCTTGACGCGGTCGGTAGCATCGGCGTATTGGCGGAAGGTGTTCTTGTCCTTCTCCTTGTCGAACTTGGAGGATTCATCGTACTTGATCACGTTGACATCGTCGATCTTATCAGAAAGAACCTCGAGGGCCTGGCCATCGTGGCTGGAGAAGTCGTCAATGACGGCACTGGGAGCCATTGTGAAGTTTGTGAAACGTGTAAGTGAAAGTGGCAAAGGCAGAGACTATTGTATAGACGAGGTTCGGGACCTTGAAGATGGAAGGGGTTCTTAATCAAGTAAGGAAGGAAGAGTGGGAGAATGATGAGCTTGAGTAGTTGGATATGGATATGAGATGGCGAGAAGCCTGGTCTTATGTAGGTCGTTGATGTCAAGTTTGTCCCTATCAAGTTTGGAACATCGAAGTTTTCACTTTGCCTACACACCATCGTGCCTTCCCGCTTACTTCCCTCCATTCTTTCTTATCTTCCCCGCATTATTGAAGGTACAGACTTGGGTCATGACCAATCTGTGTCACCCAAGTGGGTGTTTTGCTTTGCAACTGTCGTGGAGTTGGTCTCAATGTGGTTCAGACTTGGTCGAGATCTGGAGAATGATGGATCTCTACGGGCAAGGTTTCCCAGTTGAGTTACACGTATCGGGTTAGACCCGCCGAAATATCGCCACTAACGACCCTGTAAGGACCTGTTCTCAGCTTTTTGTGGCTAGCTTCGCCGGCAGTAACCTCTCTTGGAAATCGACGATACCCCGGAATAGCATCATAGCTTGAGCAGTGGAGATTTCACAGATATTTACCTCAAAATCCCACGTTTGCTCCATGCTGTTAATTTCCTTCTACGTCACGCGGGGACTGACCGGTAAGATTGCCGGTTCTCCATGTTTGAGGTTCTAGACACAAAGAATATTTGCTTGGATCATTGTTTGCGGTCCCTAAATTGACCCTGTCGACGATAGCATCACCTGACAGACGTCAGCTGCTCTTACAAGGGATCCAAGCTTGCAAGGCAAAGCAAGGCTGAGCGGTCAAGAATTCATCTGCCCTTTGATGGAAGATTGGAAGAGGTCTCGAAGCAGATGCTCCCATCTTGAAGATTATGGGCATCATATATCCTCACCTATCAGAATCTATACCAAACATGGTAATTTTCCCCAAACGTGCGTCCGCGCCAACGAGCTGTAATCTGGGGAAATTCAAGTGCCAATATTTTTCATTCGTTCTCAAGTCGTCTCAAAACCTAGATACAATGTACCCAATGCCATATCTAAGCTGTCACCAGGAACAGAACTCTTCAACATTGTCTCTCGCCAAGATTTAGTCTCAAGTAGGGCCAGCCGCCCAGCCCCAAAGCTAACATCTCGCTACATACCAAAGTCTCGCTCTCGTGGTAATTCTGCCCGAGTGGATCGGGCTGACAATTTTGGCGTCACAGAGCGTTGGAAAAAGTTTTGCTCTTGGGTTTCTGTGGCTAATCCCGGAGAACTGAATGTTGGTGAATTACTGTTCCTGGTAAGATTCCCCGGTTATTGAATCATTATGCAGCATGCACACAATCCTGTTGCCTACCTAGTTCCTCACTCTTGCGATAACCGAGAAATTAGAAGAAGAACAAAAACATAAAAGGATTGGACGGTTGCAATAGACCCGTACATGTAGCTCTATTTAGTAGTGATTTACAACTGCGAGGCAACTATCGTGATTGCCGCCAGTTTACCCTACAACGCACAATTCCAATTGTTGACTTTGCCAACTACCCTGTCTTTGATCTAGCCAGTAGCATTACATAAATTTCCACTTTACACAAATTTCTATCAATTGGAACATAGTCACTCTGTTGCGCATTTCTATGATTTGTTGTGAGTGTGTGTTTACTCAGTCTCGCAATACAACCCTCACGCAGTAGATCTAACAGCACGATGAGATAGATCTATCTGGTAGTTGATAAACAGCAACAAAAACCGTCACATATTTTTAATTGACGATGTATTCTGTGAATCAACTCCTACCAGTCCTTCTTACTGCCACAACTAGACTAGCCATTGATGGAGGCGGAAACTGGGCCAAAGTCAAGTTCAATATCGCACCAGAACAAGCTGCTGTCGAACGGAATCCTATGACAAAGACTACAGTCAGGACGCTGTAATGATATCTAGTATTCATAGAGATGTTACTATGTTCAAGACAAGTCTTCTTATGCAGAATAATCGATACTAATAGCGTCGCCCATTTCAAACCACATGTTGTCCCGTTGCCAGACAGACTCTGCAAACAAAGTCCTAATACGTGGAAGTCCTACAACCATGAACTAATAAGAAATCACGTAGCCGGGAAATAATTCATAGACATCGTGATATTGAGAACAAGTGCTAGGAGACAGAGTTGAAAGCCAGCGGAACGGTGACTACATGAACTGAGCGCTGTGAATATCGCCGAACCTCTTCGAACCACCTTGATTTTGATATTTCACATGCCATAGAGATCATGAGCATGAATTGATGTCACGTTACTGAATATTTCAATCAATAGTCTAAAAGCATGCGATCTGAGGCTGTTGACAAGGAGTAACTAGTGAGCCTCAGAACGATAGAATTTTGATAATCTTCCGTTAAAGTCATTGCCGATGATCTCTCTCAAAACATCGTGATCAAATATGATATGCGGCCGCTCAATGAGATCGTCAGTATCTCTCTAAACCTTATCTTTAGTATCTCATCAGGCATCGATCGGGCCACAGATGGCTAGGATGTGAGGGTGAAATGAAAATCCCAAGAGACAAGCGGTCGAGGGGGTTTTGAAGGAGAAAAGGATGAACTCCCGATGGCATCCTCGGCTTATTGGCTTGAAAGACTCGCCTATTTTGACCATGCTGACTCAAATCAACCGAGTTTGGGCAATACATGACTCTACTTGACAAGTCGGATGTCAACTGGAGCAGAGAGAAGAGAGAGTTCAGTACATGCAGCCTCACCTACATTGAATCCCTGATTCTAATTTAAAGCTAGAATTACTGCTAGGTTCCCTGTCAGCTCAAAGTTAAACCTTTGGCCCTATAACCCCGGAGAGAGCATTTCCGCGGGCGTATAGTGATTGGATTGTACATATGTTGACTGGAACTGATAGAAGAGATCCCTGAGGAAATCATCAAAGCACACACCAGTCTAGCCCCATTTCGTTTGCCTGAGCGTATAGAACAAATTGTTTTGTGGTCAAAGCCATTTTTGCATTGCCCAAATTAGAATCAATAATGTGCCGGTTGAAGAAGTGGCTGTATGCCTGTAAAATATGTCCAAGCCACCCATGTCGGCGATGGCAGCACTATCCTTGCGTGAACGATAACTGCATCCCCGTTCTTACTGTACTGGATCGTACGTAATTCGGAGGCGTTTCGTTACCTCCTGAACCTACTGTACAGATCATCAAAGCTAAACTTCCCCCTCTTACTCCCGGCCCCCTCGGTAAAGAGAACACGGTGGAATTAACGGCACCTAAAACCGCTGATCTATCGCTAAATCGACCCCGCTGTTGCATTCTCCTCCTAGTCTGGATGATATGTTGCTGATCTCTAGCTGATACACCTTTGTGCTGCTCGAGGTTGAGGATTCAACCGGGTACTGTTCCCGTTGTAATTCGGACTCGTGGCCCAGCGCAGCATGATTGGCGGGAGGCTTCCGAGCAGTTTTATTAGAGATCGTTTGGCGACAAAAACCGATGTTTGTTGGTCCGACGAGTGTCAGCCAGCTATAGCAAGTCTGGACTGAGCTACAGACATAAAGACAGCGGCAGTGGCAACTGTCTCGGTCCGGCCAATACAGATATAACGCATCCATCGCGAGAAATCTCACCTCTCACTTCTAGTCGCACCGTGATAGGGGTGGGGACATGTCAGTTTGGCTTATTTCCGTCATGTGGATGGTCGGATTTTAAGAATAAACTGTCGTAGTGTAACTGCTAAAATGAAACCGGCTTTCCTATCAAACGTCTCCGATCAGACCATTTCTGACCTGACACGGCACTACACCTCAGACTATCTACATACTGTAACTAATGTTAGTTCATGTTGTTCCCCCTCCTTTGATTTTCGAAAACCCCGCCTGACAGTTCTTTGGCATGCACCTCAGCCAGCGACCACAAGTTTGTCGCCGCGGAACCATGAAATAGGTTAAGTCAGATCTAGACCTGAATTTCTCTCTGAAATTACCCAATCAGGCAAGACCCCTTACAGGGGCCATGTCAACATTGCCATGTGAATATGTCAAGCTAAAAGACCATGACAAAAAAACTCTGTGGTCACCAATTTGTGATCGTGATGAGTATCTATTACCTGCCTAGGTAGTGCTTAGAAATAACCGATAATATGCATGGCATCGATTCAATCACCGAAGCTAAGTCATGCATATATGAAGCATCACATGAGCACTAGTTAATTGGCTGATTGATTCTATAATCAAGTCAACTTAGGTGGATAACTCCGCCGGGGGCCGTCGACGGGTAGTGAAGATCAATGAGCAATCTGAGAGCCAGGTACAGTATTGTCTGGCCCATGCCGTAGTCAAAGGTACTTTTGTACGCACCGGAAAAATACTTCCCTCCCTTCAAACGTTGTCGTCGCTTGGCATGGGTTTAGCTTAGGCATTGTGTAGAGCTGGTAAGTCTCACCCATAGGCCAATCCGCCAAGATAAAGACCCTACATGGTGATAACCTGGCCCATGTAAGAAAGACGTTGAGGCCGAGGACAAGGTAATTGACGATTGGATTAACTTTCACGTCAAAGAATGCTGGGGCTCCTTTCTTCAAGTCGTGGCACGAGTTGTATGTGCGTCTTGGGGTGAATCCTCTCAACAAGAAAGGATGTCGCCAAGATGCAACATCAAATCCATCAAGCCTAAGAGAGGCGATATGTGCGGTCCATAGTTATGGGAATGACTGTGGACGCCGCGCCTGCTAGCCCATTAAACCAAGGTTGTAGAGTGGGTTTCATTATTTGGCCAAAACACCCGTTTTCGTAGAAAATGATGAGCCACCCTCTCCAGGAACACCGTTGGGGAATGCAGCTTCCAAAGCTAATCTTCCTCGGGACGCGATCCGTGCGCTTTGGGGTGTTTGGTGTTCGAGTCTTTTCGTCTTGCTACAGTAGTCTCTTGGCAGCTCTTCAGACTTTCAGATTCGAATATGTTTGCTCTTTGAAGTAGCGTTAAGCTTCCCCGATGAGGTGAGATGTGGCCTAGAGCGAGGCAAGCCTATACGCCTTGGTCAGAGTAAAGGATCGTGTTCCTTCTTGGGCAAGGGCAGACTCATGGGTGTGTCACGTAGGGCTGTGATGAAATCGACAACGGGCAACACAACGAAACGCCGGGTTTGTTTGCAGAACAAAAAGCGGGAGAAAGTGACAGAACCGTTTTTTAGGCCTTGAAAATTTGTCCCGTGTGTCTGGTGTATAATGTCAATAGGGCTTCATGTCTCATCTTGCTTAGTTGTGCATGCATGATATCGTGATCTGGTCGGGAAACTTGGACCTGCCTGCCTAGCGATGCGTGTCTGCTCTGCGGAGAATATTAATGTGATACATGTCGATCTTGAATGAATGGCGATAGGAAAGGTCTTGGCGTTCAGCCCAATTTCAACCCAGTCGGTGCAATCTGGGGTCAAGCATTGTAGAGCCAGTGAGCCACACAGCGGTTCCATCCAAGCTCTGCTTTCAGAATCGAAACTATTGTATAGGTATGCAGCTGTTGAATTTTCTCCGAAGTATTGCGGAGCTTATCTTTTTGTTGTTGCGTACTTGGGAGGAGTCTGACAAGCTGGCATTTGAGAATGGACAATGGTTGTGTTGTTGGTGGACGTCTGGAGGAGGCGGAGGGAATCACTGTAACGGCATTGGCGAAGCCGTGTGCGGAGATGTCAAACTCGATCGGCAGCGATACTGAATGTTTGTACTTTGTACGTACTGAAGTCTCATATTCAGATGCTATTGGTGGCTTCGTGATCTTGGGCTTCGTCGGAGCTCCCCGCCAGCTGCATGCTTGAAGAGTTGTTCTCTCCATCTGCAAAACAAACCAAACCATAATCTCCAATTTCATCATTCTATTCCCAAATAGGTATAACTATGGGATCTGACGCTAGAGGATCCGGGAACACGAAGTGGGCTTGGACCCAAGAGACTGGCTAGCTAGGTTAGCCTAACTGCTGTCAACCTCAGAGCCAAGTGACTGTAGCTATGTAGTCTACTAGTGTACATATGCCCAGAAAGGGCACTGTAACTATCTAGCGGCCGAAGTAGAGCTGCAGCCCGCAAGCGAGCAGACCTAGTTCAATGGAGGAAAACCTGAAAGTTGCATCGGAGATGGCTGCAGGCTGACTACCGAAGCTTGTGGCTACCTGAAATGCAAGAGTTGAGAGCCACCATGAGAGAACGAACCCACTGGCTTGCCTTTGCTTCGGGGTTGCTTCTCTTTCGTTGTGTTCTTGTTGGTCTGGACTCTTACGTCGCCAGATTGGATTCCAAATTCCAGAACGATAGGTGTGCAGTAAGAGTGAAGTTGTGTCAGGAATCGATCTGGCAGCCATAATAAGTCAGCCCTGGCAGCCACTCGAGCGAAGGTTCTGGTCTAAGAACCGGGGCTCCAGAGGCACGTTGTGGATGAAAAACGGCCGCCCAGGACCCAGGAACCCAGCAAACGTTTACTTCTATGGCTCGCCAACGGAAAAGGGTCTCGACCAATTGCGTGCGAAGCGTCATCGTTAAAGAGCAGCCTTGATACGCCCTATGCAAGCATGCAACGTGTTGCTGGATGGTGGCGCCACCGGGGTGCAATACTAAACCGATCAGAGATGTACACACAGTCGTTGCGATCACTTGGATATGACCAGGCGAACGTCAATCGTCATTTAGATGTTATGACTTCGTCGGATAGTCCACCTGCATGCCGCGCCTACAGTCATAAATAGTAACCCAAGGGAGGGCCTTGGCGAGCAGCAAGCAGTACCTTTCGTCAACTCCCCCTCAATTGCCCGGTGTTCGGTTAAAGCCAATGCTGGTGGGTATGGAACTGAGCCACAGAATTGCCTGCGCTATCCATACGGAGTTGAGAGGCTCACTGCACCTCAAGTTGGTTCTTTAGCGTATCTCTGCCGTTGGAAAAGCTTGCTGATCCGCTAGTCCCAGTTAGCAAGTCTGTAGTATGTACTGCGCAATAGATACAGTACCAGCCAAGAAAGACGTTGATATTTTGCTAGCCCTTCTAGCCCTTGTCCTGGATTCGAGTTTTGAAGTTCCTGGTCAACGGGGCCCGAGCTTAGTCTCTGGCCCTAGCCCCAATGTCCATCCATCTCGGATGCAGGAAGAGATGAGCCGGACCTGGGGTCCTTGCAATTATCTTTCAGGGTCAAGCTCTTCTTTTGTTGTACACTTATTCCTCGACGTCCTGTGTCCTCGGCCGAGTTGTGCTTACCAACTTCAGACGCGCTTGAGCTCGGCCGCTGTCGGCTTGCTGTGCAGCGTATACGCAATGCAACCTACTCTGCGAGCTGTAGTGAAAAGTGGACATTAGCTCTAATCGGGTTGCGCAGCTCATGTTGATGCCCCTCGAGAGCTCTGGACTCATGGTCTGTACGGATGCCGGAGCTTCCAATGTCACATCGGCTCCAACGAAGCTGCTCTGCCACGCCCTCTTTGGAAATGCCGATGTAAATATTTGGCAAGCATATCCTGGGCTCGAAAAGCCCAAGATATCCAGATCAAAGTGGTCCCTGATGGTGGCCAAAACTATTGGGATCTGGCCGAGTCTCGCCTCATGATTGATATCAGCATCCCCTTCGCGAGGCATAGGATAATCCAGACGCCACCATTTATTTCCAGGTACAACATTGTGCAAACATCCATACCTGGTATTAAATACACTCGCATTAATGAAGCAGGAAGTTAAAATGCAGTCCCTAACATTTCAAACACTCCCCCGGTGGTCGCTTCCGCACTCGTAGACATATCAAGTAAAAGGTGTGCAAAAGCCACTGCATGAAACTGTTGCAGGGTCGGGCATCTTCGAGAGAGATCGGGCCAAGAGCAATATCCGAGAGGAGTGCGCACCAATAAGACCCAAGGTACCTCATATTCCAAGGATGGATGTGAGGGAGTGGTTGTGTTGAGCAGTCACTTGAGTGATCCCACTCTGGTTGAAAGTCTATTTCCCCTCACGTTCTAGCCGTCCCCGCTTATCGAGTCTGGCCCTGGTCTAATTGTTCCGATGCCATATTATGGTCACTGCACTGGGCTGAAGACTGTCGTGCGCACTTGGGTAGGATAACGTACTGCTTCGTGTTGGTCTGAACTAGCTGTGAGCAGGTCAAAGCGAGCCTGTCATATATTCAGTAGGAACCCCCGTCTTGAACCGCTGATTCTGCTGCAACTTTACCATTCTGTTTTTGCCTCATGGTAATCGTGCCCAACAACAGCCTTGTTCCACCTTTGCTGTATCAGCGGCTGCTTATACAAAGTGTACTCCAGTTGGAAAGGATCCAGTAACAACCGTGCCAACTCCAAGACACCCCCAAACAATCAGTCATAAGTACCAGCTGTACTCTGTTCGGTTGATCAGACAAACGGCCCTTCTCATGGCTGCCTTCGTCCACTCTTATCCTCACACAATGGATATTCCATTTGGCAACCCAATGAATATTATACCCACGACCCCATCACCAGGGTATACCATGACATCCTCTTCATATATGACCAGAACCCCATCACCAGCGAGTCGAGGAAATATCGGATATCAGACCTATCCGGGCCAGGCCCAGGGCCCTTCTTTCTTTGAAGAGGCCATAGGTGGCTCTCCCTTTCCGCAAGAAATACCTTTCTCCTTCATCCAACCACCTCATTATAACTCCACACCGGGTATGCCCAACAGCTTTCCACCATCATCAGCTACGGTGCCAAGCAGTGAAGCCGAACAAAAGTCCACTTGCCGACTCCGGTCTCGAAACCCTCATCAACTGAGCATAAACACTTCTGGCCAAGTAAATGATCCAGATGTCACGGCAAGATCTCCCAAACCCAAGAAGCGCGGCCGCAAGCCCAAGGCAACCCCTAAAGATCAAGTCAAGTGTCGAGAAGACATAGATCTAGACGAAGATGACCTCCCCAGGGACCCACGGCGTCGACGTATTCTTGAGCGCAACAGAATAGCTGCCACCAAATGCCGTCTTCGAAAGCGGGATGAAGCATCTGCTCTTGCTTCTCAGGAACAGGCCATGGAAGACCAGAACAGATATCTCTCCTCATGTTTTGACTCCCTGACAGCTGAAATATATCATCTCAAAACCCAGTTGTTGCAGCATACAGACTGTAACTGTATTCTCATCCAGAAATATATCTCCAACGAAGCGAAGAAGACAGTGGATGGCCTATCGGAATGTCCCTCAAGTTTTCAGCCTGACAACGACGCCATGAGTCCATATCGTCGTGGCTCGTGCCATAGTGGCACGAGTCCCACAGAATCGTTAAGTGTGCCAACTCCTGAGTTCGAAGGAGCTTCCCCAAGCTGGCCACAACGCTTCCACTCTGGACATGGATCTTCACCAGATGTAACAGAGGAGATGCTGGCAGTGAACCCCTATCTCAAGGCATCAATGCAAATGGGCAGCCAGTCATTCGCCAATATGGCACCAGTGCAGCATCATGGGCTTGAGATGTTTGCCGGTATGGGACCTCACCCTCAGCAGTTTGAACCAGTCAACTGGAACCCTTCCTGGGCGTTCTGATAATAATATCATGGCCTTTCGTTTCCACGATGAAACTGCTGAGCCAGGTCAGCTAGCTTGAAAGAGAATAGCTTGAGGCTATGCGACGTAAAAAAAGCTCCTCTAGATATAGGAGGACAGATGAGTGGCTTCTTTTGGTGTCAAACGAGGATTGTGAGCGTTCTGTATATGGCGTGGTTTAGCCAGTGTTATCCTTTCGTGTCCAGCAATGTTAAAGCTTAGAGCAACTCGCTTAAAATAAGCATACAAGAGTATTCGTCTTTTGATGTCCATGGCATATTCGGCCGTGACTCAGTCCCATTACTTAGGAGGTTTTGACTTGAACGTTTATAGGCCCATTCTCCTTGGAATCATTATGAGACGGATATAATATCCTCTCTAATAAACACCATGCTGATGTCAACTAACCACTGACGTGTCAACAATTGATATAACCCTTGGGGTAACAGCTCAGGCTATTGTAATGTGTTTCCTGGCAGTGTGTGAACAAAACAAGATAGTATGAAGTGCCTGAACGCAATGTGGATCTCTGCAGCTGTTACCCAAGATCGTAGCGTGTGGGGTGATTCCAGATCTCATATTGCCCCTGCAGCTAATCGAATCTGCATGTCGATGAAAGGTACCCAATATGATGAGAGCATGGGAGACCCACCAGGGTGACTGAGCATATCTCCAAATACCATGGTCAATAGAAGGCATCCTTCAAAATCAAGGGATTGCTGGTGCGACTAGTTGGTGTACGGTTGCTCCAGCTTTTATCAGGCTGTATGGCTGAGAGTATCGCATGCGTTGTAAACCAAGCTCGAGAAGCGGCTTGAACCAGGACATCAGGGTGCGTTGTTTCGATGTTCCACTTACATGTAGGGCAGAGATGCCTACCTAGTAGGTAGGTGTCGAAAATTGACAGCTACAGGTATCGCTTGAATGCTTTATATGCGCACATCGTATTGGTAATGTTACTGGGTTGAACGGTTAGCCATGTTTGTACTGATCTGCCACGTCTCGCACAAAACGGGGTCTTGCCTCCGTCTGATTTGTTTTATGTCTTATGTGTTGTCTTGTGTGTTGTCTTTGACGAGACGTTGAATGGAACGGGGGATGCAAGAGCCTACAAGATTTCAGGCAGGGCTTGTTGTGTTGAAGCGGTAAGAGGCGAAGAGGACCTAGCTCTCGGGCACGAGACTGACTGTCTCATTGGGGGCGGGTTGAGCCTCAACTGAGACTGGGATTGGAGGGCTCCCCCATCAATTGGTTGTTCAACGGTGACGACATAATTGCCCGCAACGTCTCTTCCGGCGATTTCAGGGGGATTGGTTTAAGGAGGTGACCCAAGAAACCGGAAGCTAGCCATTACAAGGCGCGTGAGCGTGAGTTGGCGAGTAAGTATGGCCAGACTTGAGTGGATATGGCCAGTTTGGATGGCTTCACAACGACTCAGACACCCTTGTTGCGGGTTGTTGAAGTGTCCCCCTTGAAAAATCAAGGTACTGAAGTCTGTCCCGGGTGCAACAAATATTGCGCGGTTCTTGTTTACCCCTTTATTATTTTCGTCTGTCTCTTTCTTCCAGCTATGAGGAGGTTGGTACTTTTACTATTGCAGAGTCAGCAGGGTGTCATGAACAAACATCACCCCATTTTGCTGATTTCTCATCACGATCTCTTGTAGAGCCAACCGCTGCCAATAATCAATCATGTATCAATATAGAGAAGTAAGCTAGGCTCCCCTCTATTTCCTCGTCACTTTTCTCTTTTGCTTCTTGGAAACGTTGTGTGAAGGGATGGGGCGAGCTCAAGGTATCGGAAAAACTGACAGCTGCAAGCGTGAGAGACGAAATTAGTAGGTCACCTGATCCTACTTAGGCCAGGCTTCTTAGGCTACTTATTTTTGTACCATGGAACGTAGGAGGTCAACCTTTCTGCCACCCACTAGGGCGATCCATTCGTGAAATCGTTAAAAGGAAAGAAAGGGAGGCAGGAGCCTATCAAACGAGCCGCAGTTGGCTTGGCCTCTTGGCCCGATCCATTACGAGCAAGGATTGAGGATGAGAACCTCACTGTATGCTGTCCGAAGCAATCGAATAAACCTTGTTCAAAACTCAATACACATCAATTGAAAGAGCCAAGAAGCGGATACTTTTACTGCTTCCCAAGTACCTATCTCAGCAAAACCTAATAGAAGTGCGTTGGCTGATTGAAGATTAACATCAGACGTAGTGGCCCGCACCTTCCTGCATGCCTACAGGTATCCAACACCACACCACACCGCAAGCAGCTGAGCAGGTACCTTACCTGAGCTGAGTGAGCTGAGCTTCCTTCCTTCCCAAAACACACGGGAGGAAATGCTTTGACCGAGGAAAGAGGCATCTCAGAAGCAAATCAGCGCAACGAATGCAAAGTGCAGGCGAGACCCTGTTAGTCACGTTCCACCGCATTTTTTTGTGATCGTCAGGTCTCGGCCTTGTTGGACTGGACTTGGATTTTCCATCGTCACTCAAGTCATCTTCAACGTCCGTTCCCGCCATCACTATCGCACATCGGGTTACGACCGGTGAGTGAGTACAGTCTTCGCTACCCAGATCGAGAACAGACATCTCTTTTCTTCTTCTTTCTTTCTTCCCGTCTTGTTTCCTTTCAAGACAGGGCACGCTCTTTTCCGACTTTTGACTACTTTCGGTCCTCTTACGGTCCCCTATCACCATCGTGCAACTGGGATCGAATCTCCCCCAGCATCTCGTCTTTTGCAACATTAGCTGTGAACTCCATCTCCTCGCTGTCACATCGCTGTATATGAGCAGTCCAACATTTCAAACCATGGCGGCCACTTCAACGATAGAGACCGCCTTGGTGATCCTGTACTACTTGTATCCAGCTCTGGTTTTCACATACTTTTTTTCTGCCTCTCTTGTCTCGGCTTGTACAGCCTCCTCCCAAAAGGAAGAACACAAGAAAAAACGCCCAAACGGAACTTTGATCCTCATTCTCTACCTCCTGTGTATTCTGACATACGCCGCCCAGCTTTCGCTACTTGGTATACAGGCCGCCCTTACTCGGGAATGGCCAACTGAAGATCATGTCATCATTGGACATTTGGCGTGCATTCTGGCATTTGGAATCCAGCTCACCCGTTGTCTTGACACTGAACATGGACCTTTTTATCCTTTCATCGGCTCATGGGCGCTCGGTCTGTCCTGTGATGTTGTCATCGCGTCGTTGTCTGCAACAATCGGGTTGCTTTCCCCTTTCAGCACCTTCAGCATTTTAAACATCGTTAGTATCATCGTTCGATGTTTTTCTTTCGCGTCTCTTGCAGGCCTATTCACGCTTGGTGCATCAGTTCAGGCTGAATCGGACGAAGAACGGGAACCGTTGTTGCCCAAGGTCACAACTACCTCACCCAGCACTCCAACTAGTCAGGAGTCTGGGTATGGCTCAACGCTTCAGGCCGAAGAAGAAGAAGACGAGGCCCCAGAATATAGCTGGGAACGTCGCGAGCGAGAGGCCAAGGAGGCTATGAAAAAGAGACTTGAGGAAGGTGGTAACTGGTTTGAGTATGCGAAAGGTTTCAAGGTACGAAATTGACGTTTGCACGGTTTCTTACACTAGTCTTCCCCAACACAAGAACGAACTTCTTTAGAAACGTCTTGCTAACCTCTTTGAAGATTCTCTTCCCATATGTGTGGCCTGTTGGGAACGTCGGCCTACAGCTTCGTGCAGCAGCTGTATGCCTTTGCCTATTCGCATCCAACGCTCTCCACCTTTTGATTCCCCGTCAGACCGGAATCATCATGGACAGTTTGAATGGCTCTAGTAACAGCAACCCTTGGATCGCAGTCATCATATTCGCCGCACTTCGTTTGGCTGCCTCTGAATCCGGCATCGAGCTTATTCGCCAATGGCTATGGGTCCCTGTTAAGTACTACTCCCATGATGCACTGACACGAGCGGCCTACTCCCATATGATGCACCTCTCAGCAGATTTCCACGATTCGAAGAGTTCATCAGATATGATGATGGCTATCTACGGAGGCAGCGCGGTATCCAACGTCGTTGAGAATGTTTTACTTTATGCTGTTCCTATGCTCATCGATATGGGCGTAGCCATTGTCTATCTCTCCATTACATTTGGCCCATACGAAGGTCTCATTACAGTGGCCACCGGTATCTTCTTTCTTCTTATCGCTAGTAGACTTGTGGCAAACTCCAAGGCAGCCAGCCGAAATCGGGTCAATGCACTATACGAGGAACACTATGTGCGTCAGTCCGGCTTTCTGGGGTGGCAGACTGTCAGTGCATTCAACCAGATTGGTTATGAAGATAACCGACACGCCAATGCAGTTACCAATCGTTGGCTTAGAGAGCAACAATATGTGCTGGGATGGTATATCTCTATTGGCTTTCAGACTCTGGTTCTCACATCTGGTCTCCTTGCCAGTGCGTTTTTAGCTGTTTACCGTATCAAAGCCGGACATGCAACCCCTGGACAGTTTGCGATGCTCTTGATGTATTGGGCACAATTGACATCGCCTCTTCAATTTTTCGCAAAGCTGGGGAAAAACGTCAGCGACGACTTCATCGATGCCGAACGCCTACTAGACATCATGAGAACCCAGCCTTCGGTTGAGAACCAGAAGGGAGCCAGGCCATTGAAATTCGTTGCTGGCGAGGTGGACTTCGAAAAAGTTTCTTTCAGTTACGATAAAAAGAAGGCCATTATTAAAGATGTCAGCTTTCATGTCCCTGCTGGACAAACTGTTGCTTTCGTTGGGGCTACCGGAGCGGGAAAGTCAACTCTTATCAAACTGCTAGATCGATTCTACGACGTGGGCGAGGGCCGTATCTGTATCGATGGCCAGGACATCAGAGACGTTGACCTGTTCAGGTAAGTAATGCTTCTACCACACCAAAACACTACCTCTTGTTGACACTTCTTAGTCTTCGCGATCGCATTGGGGTCGTTCCTCAAAGCCCGATTCTATTCGACGATACAATCATGAACAACGTACGATATGGAAGAATCACAGCAACCGACGAGGAAGTATACGACGCATGCAAAGCCGCGTGTATTCATGATAAGATCAAGGGCTTTACCAATGGTAAGATCATACCTGAAAGCCATCCGTAATGATATCTAACTCTCGGCAGGGTACAAGACACGTGTTGGAGAGCGTGGCGTGTGAGTCAAGACTGGCCTGAATAGAGAATAGTACACTGACTTGATAGGAAATTATCTGGTGGCGAACTTCAGCGCATTGCCATAGCTAGGGCAATGCTCAAGAAGCCGGATATCGTTCTGCTCGACGAAGCTACCAGCGCGGTAGACACAGACACCGAGCAACAGATCCAGGTCTCGTTCAAAAGATTATGTGAGGGTCGGACTACTTTCATCGTTGCGTAAGCTGCTACCTTCCACTTTTTCTGTATCTTATACTGACACAGGCAGTCACCGTCTTTCCACAATTATGAACGCAGACCGAATTATTGTGGTCGAGAATGGCGAAATCCTTGAGCAGGGCAATCACGACGAACTTATCGTTGCTGGAGGAAGATATGCGGACCTTTGGTCCAAGCAAGTTTTTGTGCGATCCAAGGATGAAGACAAGAGTACCTCATCTGGTCAGGCAGGATTTGTTAACGACTTATCCTCGGAGCAGACCAAGGCCGAACTGTCGAAGGTCAAGAAGCCGGCAACCGCAGCCAGCGAACAAGGGAAATCGTCCAAGGCACAGGACAGTGAAGGCCAAGTCACTGGTACCCCAACGCAAAAGCGAGAGGTAGTTTCAGCCGAAGAAAAATAATCTTTGGTGATTCTAACCTCTTATTTGCAGGGAAACCGATTGAATCCTGTCGCCGCTACGTTTACCCCCAGAACGCTGGCCAAGGCTAGGCAACTAATAGCGACTGAAACCTCCGAAGCATCGACCATATCCACTGCTGACAATGAGGCGATTAACGTAAGTTCGCAAACTAGCCGACAGTGGTCTGATGAGGTTGCCGAGCAGGAGGAACAGGCCAAGAAGCAGTCAGCCATTGCTAGCCGACCCTAGGAGAGTCGGGTTGCTCAAGACAGCGATCACGTGGCGCCACGAATTACAGCTTCCAACGAAAAGAAGAAGGCTTTTATTGCAGCGGTCGATCGTGCTCTGAAGAATAAACGTGCAAGTCGTGTTGATGCTGGTGAAAACATGGAGCGTGAGTTCACAAGTTCGATATCAGGAGCTTTGCTGATCTTTGAAGCCCCTACCACGATTGCAAATGAACCTAAACCTTCTGAAAAGAAGGGAGATGCTACAGAGGGCCAACGTGTCGAATACAAGCTTCCATACTATTCCCGACGTAACCAATCCAAGAGCGAGCCGTCGCAGGGGTCACACGGTTCGAATGAACCTGATACGGACGGTGCAGTATTGACTTCTGCAATTGAGGGTCCTGCATCCCCAGTAAGCTCGCTACCCAAGTATCGACCAACGCTGGCTCATTTACCTAATGCTTAATAGATGCGTCGCCGTGTTACACTGCCTCCTATGAAGGTTACTACGGGATCTCAAATTCCACTGCCCACTGAGGTCAAACAACAGAAGCTAATGACTACATCAAAGCCGACTGACCACTGTAATAACCTGCCCCAAGAGTCGCCTGCACAGAACTCGGATCGATTAACACAACACGACTTGCGAACCGTCGAATCATACACATCAGCACGACCTAAGATTTCGCAAAAGAAAGATGAAGTACCCGCCCCAAGCACTGTCAACAGCGGCGCTAAATCCAATCACGCCGAGTTGCCAGAACAGGACAAGGACAGAACCACCTCTGGACCACGCCGGGGTGGGCGCGGAGGCCGAAGAGGGCGTACCCCTTGGTCCCGTGGCCGACGTGGCCGAGGCAACTATCGGGGAGGCTCGCCAAACGTACAAGCGGCCTGAAGTGAGCTGCGTCCACCACAAGCTACAGCAGAATCACATAATATTGAATTCAGCCCGTAGCACAGATGGCTGTGTAAGAATATTGCTCGGAGGAGACTAATGTATTAGTATTATGAGCTCACGATCATCCACTCGCTGAGTAAAAAGACAATGACTATTCGAAAGGTTGTATCATATAGAGGGATTACAAGCTGTATAACATTAGCAATAGATAAAACTCCCTTAGACTATCGAAAGAAGATCCCAACATTAAGTTCCATAAGACACGAGCAGATTGAGGAACAGAGTGTGACTTTCACGAGTGAACCGTTGACTCGTGATAACGAAGACTGATGCCAGGATATAAAGGATATTGGTACTCTGGCAGTCTGGACAGAGAAACACAAACAGAGGATGGTAGATGCTGCGCTTATCTTCAGTAGTGGTGTTATTCGTTGTTTTTGCATCCTGGTATTGAAGCAAACAAGCATGCTATGCTCAATGGTAGTACAATACGATTTATATATAATCTAGAAGTGCATCGCTCATGTTTCTCAAACAATGATCGCACAGCATGCCCTTGCTAGCTCACCAAAGCTCGCAAACGGGACTCTTCTTTGTGCAACTGAAAGCCTTGTTAAACTCGGCAGAGTTCTTTAAAGGTAACAAGGCTCTGGCGGCACTGGGAGCGTGTACGTCCGCCGTAAGAAGTTGCAAAGCATACTTGGGTTGAATCCTCGAACACCAGGTCTGACCCCATTTTAGAAAGAACAGTTGCTCGTGTGAGAACTTCTCTAGGCCTGGTAGATTCTTGTCCATTCCTTTATCTTTGACTTGCTTTTTCCAGGCTGCAAAACCTGACACGACACCACCGGCATCGGCGATGTTTTCGGGCAGAGTCAGGCTTCCGTTAACGGGGAGAGCTGTACCATCGGGTGCCTCGATGGTGAAGTTGCTGTACTGCTCGACAAAGCACTTTGTTTGGTTCACAAATGCTTCTTCTGACTCCTTGTCCCACCATGAAGTCTTGTTTCCCGTCTTGTCGTACATGTACCCCTGACTATCGAAGCCGTGTGTGATCTCATGACCAACAATGCTACCTGCACCTCCGTAGTTGATGTAGTCGGGGTAACCTGGGTCGAAAATGGGAGCCTGTAGGTACCCTGCCAGTAGTCCGATCTCGTTACGGGTCTGAGCGTAGTATGCGTTGGCCTTCAGAGTGGACATGACAAGTTGGCCTCTGCTGTATGGCTCTGCGAGGCTCTTCCATTGTTTGGAGATCTTGGACTTTGCCAATGCTAAGGCATTTAGGACAAGAGATGGCTTGATCTCGACATCGGAGTAGTACTTCTCAATGGCGATGGGATCCATAGGGTTGGGGTCTGTAGGAAGTCCAATCATCTTTTGCATAGCCTCGAGCTTCTCAAGTGCGGCTTCCTTGACCTTTGCAGTTAGCCATTTGCGCGTCTTGATGCGATCTGAGAAGGACTGCTTGATGTAATCGACCATTTCCGAGGCTGTCTTGATCTTATCCGGGCCAAAGTTCTTATCCACGAAGAAGCGAGTGAGAATCCAGGTTAAACCATGAGGACCTACGGTTGCTTCAGCGATGGGAATGCTGACGATCCAGTCGACTCCCCGATCCATCAGGGTAACGCATTTTTTCCAGCGAGGTCTGGGGCTTTCTGGGTCTTTTCCTTGAAGTCTGGATTGAAGGTCGTTGTAGGCGTTGGTCAAGTCATGCTCGATGTAAGGTGAGACGGAGGATATCATCTTCCATACAAAGTACGCCTGTACTGTTTCAGTCGGTGTTTGAGAGATGATTTGAGACATGTTCGTGAAGTAGGAAGGATAAAGAGTGTTAACCGTTCCTTTCCAGTTCTTGGGGGCAAGCTGCTTGATCACACCCTCGTAGTCGAGGTTGGGAGCCAGCTTCTTCAAATTCCCTGCAGGAATGTCGTCAGAAGCTTCGTTTTCCAGGCTCCACGCCCAAGCCATTACGAGCTTCATCTGCAACGAGTAAACAGATCCTGCAAGTTCGGTGGCAGTTGCGTTGCTGAGCTTAGAAGGGTATGTGGCCCTGAGCAGGTCAGAGGTTATTTCCATTAACTCTGCCTCGCCTTCTTCTGTGTTTGGCAATCGCAGTGCCTGGAATAGAGGAGGAGAGATTCCTAGAACGACTTCTTCTGGGTCGTACTCATTCTGTGAGACAAACATCTGTTGGAAAGTTCCAATCCCATAGCTTTCGAAGGTTGCCAATATCTCGGTCAAAGCAGAAGAACTTGTGGTTGTGTTGGATGCACCAGTAGGGTATAACTCTACGACGGTTCTGACAACTTCCGACAGGATACTGAGACCTTCTTCCTCAAGCGCCGTGTAGTTCTGGCAGACTTGATAAGCCTCCTGAATTTTGGCAAGGTTTCTCTTGTCCGCCTTGGTCTGCTCCTTGGTCAGGTTGACAGTGATATATCCAGCGTCTTCACCAGTGGGATATGGATCTTCGAGTATTCTTCTCGCCAGTATGTATGTTTGTTCTTGGGAGGCTGTTATGCCGTAGATAGTGTCCTCGCCTTGGGGGATATCGTGATATTCTGCCCAGTTGCCACAAGCATCTAGGGTTGTTAGGACTGAACGTATGTCATGATTATTGTGACTTACACTGTTCAAAGTCTTCGCATGGGTCAATTTTGGTGTAGTTTAATGCCATACTCTGCTTCATGTCTGCGGCGAGTTGAAGACATGCTGTAGATGTACAGAGATTGCTCGCTGGGTTGGGTGCCATGGTGGCCGGTAGACACGAAACGGGCAGGCTATTGGTGCGTTCTCGTGAAATGGGGGTATCGGAGGGTTTGAATCGGGATAAGAGACAAGTAGCCTGTGTGGTGTTGAAGACGATTGATGCTATGATCTCGAGAAACGATCTATATATAAACAAACGACTGGCTCCCTCTTCCCATCCATCCCGTCTCTACTACATACCCACAGTATCATGGCGATGCTGTAAGCACTAAATCTTCCAGGTTGTCCTTGGTGGATAGATATATGGCCCCCAAGAATACCATCGGCAGCCTATCGTGTTCGCCCTGTCATGGATCCTTAACCGCCTGGCTTCGAACTTCACTGGCCAAAGTTCCGCTCGAGGAAGCGAGGTAGTTACAAGGTCAACTTCTACATCAAGTCTAACTGTGCAGTGCATCTGATCGAAGTATTTGAGCCTCACGGGGAAGTCCTATACAGGGTACAACAAGGTCGAAAGATCATCGGTGAAAGTCCAATGGAGTTTGTTGGCGTTTCTAAGCCATGGCTGAGCCTTGTTAGACAGCGGCTGGTGTCAGCTTGTGTTTATTTCCCGATTGGCTGCCCTAGCTTACTCCAAAACGTGTTTGCTTACTCTAAAATAAGGTTGCCATAAATAAGTCATGTAAGATCCTTAGCAGTTTTGTTCGCTGGTTTGAGAACGTGTGGTGTCTAATCACTTGACCTCTCAACTAACGACACGGACCTCCGCATACAACGTGCATAAAACGTAGAGGAACTTCGGTACCGCAAGTCTGAAAATGCAATATAGTTCTCTGACCTATGGACCATTGCATGGCCCCGAACGTGCGTATGACCATTGGCCTTCATCATGAAGTCAACAAGTGGCTATGCACAAAGCTGTTCTTCGGGTGGATTCATCTCGGTGTCTAATAGATGAGTTCCTGTCATAATACCCAAATAGGACAACAACTCCGCTCAAGAGCCGTCATGGAGTAAGCAGCTTGCTGCGGCACATAAGCAGTCCTTGATGGATCAGATATTTGGGAGCCTGGTCTGCCCCAGGACGCATAGTACACGTCACGGCCTCTTTCGATTCATCAAAATACATTTTCTGACTCGGAGACACCATTCGCTTGAAACCATTTTAACATTAATATAATCGATCGACCTGAACATCATCGTTGATGATGATGACTATTTCGCCACAAAGATGTCTGAGAGATACATTTAAATGTGTAGAATTTGTTCGTGTTTCATTTCGCTAATTGTCATGTTGTTGCTCCGTGATGTTCAATACCCAAATCTGCATTCGCTGATATGCAAAACAAGTACAAAGAAAACGACATATGTCAGCATCTACACCATGACTGGTTCGACAGATGAGACAGGCATATTCGACATGGTCATTGGTATCATGTAAGGGCCCAATGCTGAGGATAAGATGCTGGCGATGTTGCGAGCCATGTCTGACTTCTTACCCAAACACCAAAGTGCCTTTGTGCAGTCCTCGCACCTGTGCACCACATCCATGACACTGGGCGTCTCCAAAGGTATGTGTTCGTGTCGAACCTTCTCTTCCGCCTCAGTAAGAAGTAGAATAGCGGCTTTGGTAAACGCCCTGATGAGGATCATAGTCCATGGTTCTGTCAAGATGGACCCCTCGACGACTGCGAAGTGAAGATCCGAGATACCGGTTCCAGGTACATCGCCAGCTCGAGGGCATGTCGAGACTCGAGCGAGGTCTGAAAGAATAGCTGCACTGTCTCGGCGAAGACTGGCAACTACGTTGGCTGCTTGACGGACTTGGGTCGAATAATCCAAGCCTAACTTATTCTCGTCGACAAGCTCAATCAAGTCTGCCATTAGAAGAGCAGCACAGTGGAAATGGGCCACCACACACACAAACCAACTTTGGATGAGTGTTGGAACAGAGTCGTATTGCTCGACCAGATCTCGGAAGAAGGCGCCATAGCTTACGTTCCAGTGCTTATAAACAGCCATTGCGTTTGAAATGACCTTCTCGACTGGCTCACCACGGTATCGACTCCTAATCGTGTTCTGAAGGTATGAGACATGTCGGAACAGGATGACCTTGATGGGCGCAGCAGTGACAACACCCTTGGAGGCGGCATCATACGAGCAAGGCCAACGGAGGACACCCTCTTTGTTTTCGCGAACGAAAAGTTCCGCCCACCACCGAATGTCCTGTGGTCGATACTCGATGTTGTAGGATTCGTTCTCTGGATGATCAGGGTACGTCGGGTCATGGTGGCACTCCTCATCCGAGACAACTACAGGCCGACCGTTCATAGATGACGATACTGTGTCAAACATGACTGTCATCCAGTACACCAGTCCAATGGTACCTTTGTCTTCCTCGCTCAGAGCTTCCGCAGCAGTTGCCTTTTCTAAGCCAAGAGAGCTTCCAGATACATCGAGAACGCCTGTCTCTCGTGCCTCATATTGAAACTTGAGAGCATGCATCTTTCTTGCAGCTCGTTCCATGAAGACAGGTGGCCCTTCTGCGGCGATGATTTCGCTGAGCTGCGAAGCAATTGATCCCTCTCCTGAAGCGATAGGGCTTTCGCCATCAAAGTTACTCGTGCTGTAAGGCCCATCGTTGTTGTCTTCATCATCCCTTGGTTTCTGCGCCAGACCCATTATCAAATCCGCACAGACCACACGGAAGCACTCCATGTCAGAACAGTCCTGCAAGGCTCTCTTGGCTTGAGCCCAGAAGGTCTTTTGGAGCGTCCGGTCGAAATCCTCATTGATGTCGTCGAACTCTGACCGCATGCTATCCATTTGCGTCAGACTTTGTGGAAACCTGTCTCGCTCACGCTGACTCCCTTGAGCCCACTGCGTCGCAAACGCCATGATGGCCAAATGTAATGCCTTCGAAGCAGCACGGTCATCTGATTTGCTCAATCGAATCAACTTCGTCGCCTGTGCCTGCTTATCAAGTTGAATGACTCGTCGATATATCCTGTTGTCTTGCTGTTTCGGTTGGCCGACACTCAATCCCTCAAAGTGAGATGCTAGCCAACTAACACCATTGTTTGATGGCCGAGTGATGGTACTAGGCTTGTAAGGGCATGTTTCTTCCGACAACCAACAAGACAGCGCATGCTCCAGAACGTCATGGTATATCCTCATCAAATTGTCTGAAATCATGTTGTTGTTCGTCTTCGTCATCATATTGTGTGTTACTGAAAAGGGCGAAATGGAAGTGCTATAACTTCTAGCCAAACTTTCCGGATAACGTCGTACGCTTAAAGATCTGGATGAGATGTCGCTTTCGTATGAATTGGAGGCTGAGGGAGAAGGCTGGAAAGGAACGTCGCTGCCAACCGATTGAGTCTGGAAAAGAGGCCACCCATTGTCAACGTTCTCCTCCTCTGTCGTTTGATGTCGTGAGTGCAAGGCTTGGGTGGTTAGTTCTGTTGGCGGCGTTAAGTCCATATGACTCGGGTGCCCTGATGTTGAATGAGGCTCGAAGCTCTGGAAGACGCTATTGTGAAGGCTGGCATCAAATGCGGTCGGGTCGAAGACACCATTGCCAGGCATGGTATCGAAGGTAGTATGAGGGAAAGCAGGGAAGTTGCCGAAGCCGGTTGTGTCCATTGGTCCCCAGCAACTCAAGTCATGTGTCGTCGGAGGCGCCTGCAGCATATCGAGCAAGGCAGTTGCGTTAACATCAAGCGATTGGGTCGGAAGGGGAGCCTGAGCCGGTGCAGGTCCGGGCTGCTGTTGAGGGCGCGGCCGTTGACGCTTGGCCTTTGTGCGTGATTGATCGGGTACGCGGCGAGGGTTGGCACCGTTCTGAGAAGTAGCGTCGGGGTTGGCATTTGAGTTGGTGTTGGTGTTGGTGTTGGCAGCGGCCGGGCCGGTCTGTAGTTGAGCTCGAACCCAGTGGAATGTACATTGTTTGCGAGTGCGAAGGCAGTATGAACATCGTAAAGCCCTGGAATCAATCTCATCTGTGAGTTTGCACAGGTCCACCGGTTAGCATCGTCAACGCTGTGAAAAGACGATGAGGGGAAGGACAAGGGGAAACAGGATCAAGAAAGGTAGTTGCAACTTACCAAGATGCTCTTCAGCAAGAGAGGCTCCGCTAGCACTTTCGGAACCGTTGCGAAGCCTCTCTGAGTTACGCTGAATGTCCCATAGCGATGGCGCATCGCATGCCCGTTTGGCCTTGCGACACTGGTCGCACGAACGGTTCTGGCGTCTCATTGTGAAGGCGAATTAGAATGCGATGAACATCAGCGATAGCCAGGGTATGAGTAAGATGGTGTATCAAGCTGTGCAGCGTCGCGTCGAAAGCAGAGCGGCAGCGACGACGCCCAGAAAAGGAAAAGGCGAAACGGATATAACAAAAATGAAGTTTTTATTTATAAGTATATGTTGGTGGAGATGTTATAGGTAAGATTGAGATTGAGATGAGACTGAAGGAAGTGAACGAAGACGAAGCTTGGGAAGGGGCCCAAAAATGGATGAATGAATGAGATTGGATTTGCCGCACCTTCAAACTCAGCCCCGCGCTGGTGAAGCCCCTAACCAGCCAATGGGTCAGGAATGAGCACTGAATGGAATGGATTTTAGGACCCTTTACAACGGGCCGGATGCACCCTCAAGAGCCACTAAAGTGCTGACCCAGCAGCACATCCTCCAGGGCCAACAGGCGCCATCGACCAGCGAGGAGTCAGCCCTGAAGCCCTGCTCTTGTTCTGGCTGTAGCAGGCATGCTCCGCTTTTCCGACCGGAGTTTGACTCTCCCCCGCACCAGGCTAAACTATTCAGGTACTAGAAGGAGCCTATTGGAAGCGAGTATTCATCCCATGAAAGAAACCCGACCTCATACCTTGGTTCTTCTGTAGGATCACCATGCGAAAATGACACGGCACCTGCATCACATCGCATCGCGTCGCATTACCTGAAGAATATTTCCCAGGACCCAAGCTGCCAAGCATCAAGTCTCGGAAATTCAAGGCTGCTTCCCTGGTGAAGATCTTTTGGACACGTCAAGTAAGGATGAACCTGCAGCCTGTTTGTCTTTACTACATGGGATCTAACTCAACACAGCAGCTATACCCCCAACGACTTTACAGCTGCATATATCTGCATCGGCTCGACTTTCTGGCCCGGCCTCCTGTTCAGTACATGTCATGACTGCGACCCGGAATCGTCGGAAAAGGATCCGCCGTTTGTCTCTCTCAACACCTCGATTCCATGCTGAACTGTCTTGCCGACTCCGCTTGAGGATCTTCCAGCTCCTGGAGATGGGTTATGCCCCATTGGGTTCTAGTTGATACTCTTTGTCCTAGTGGCCAAGGCTCCTTGGCCCACTGGACTCAACTAGACTCGATGAAAGGGGGGTAGCCCAGACTTGCTAACTATGAGTTGTGCCAATGACAAATGATAACATTGTCGGGTAAGTCCAAGAAGAGAAATCTAGTTGAAGATTGATTAGGGAAAGAATGGCTTCAAAAGCTCAGTATCTCAAACCTACAAGCGCTTATGCCGGCGATAGCAGTTCCGTAGCTCTCACCAGACAAACGACATTATTCCTAACTCGTATGTGCCTCAGAACGTGAGAATTTTTTCTTTCCTTTACCGGGTTCTTCAACAGAAGAAACGAGAAAAAAGAAACAACTCAAGGTTCCCTAGCACATCCCCCTCCACAATGGGATTTAATGCACGTCGCGTGCACATCCATAACCAATCGCAAAACACTTTGACAACCCTGTCACGACCTGAATTCAATAAGCCCTAAGTCAACAGGGATCAGTCTGGAGCATCTGCAAAGTCGGCGATTGCAACTGATGTGCGTTTTCCGTCACAACTACTTCTCGATACCAGAGCATGTCAGAGGTCGAGATGCTATCAAGCTTCGACCCGACCCACCAGTTTGGTATATGGTATCCACGATGGCTCGCCTATCTTGCAACCCAAATTCAGTATCGATCTTAGGTCTTCTGACCTGGCTGAAACCTGCTCAGGTTTGTGTCGTTCGAGTCTCAGCCGTGAATTTCCGCAGAAGTGATTGATTTAGCGCGCTTGCTCCACTGACCTTGTCTTGTCTCAGCACGTAGTGTGAGCCTCACGTATATATGATGTGCTAAAGTGCGCCCAACATGCACCGGATGAATGCTAACGATATTGTTGCCCACAGGCACTTGGTCAGAGGAAAGCGAGAGGTTTTATTCTGCACATATACCAGTGTCTCCATTCTCAAGCTCAGCTGGACGCACGTCAACACAAAGGCATTGATACATACCTATACAATGAAACAAGGTAGAGGAGGAGCTCAAGCGGTATTCCCTTCGCTGCCTCTTCCTCAAGCCTCCGTATCGGGGTCCAAGCTTTCGTTACAAGCCTCGCCAAGTACTACTAGGACAAACGCTTCAATGGTACTGTCTTAACGGTCTGACGTTTGCACCCACAGGTCTGTCTAGTTCAAGCCGAGTCAAGTCGATCACGAAACTAGGGTCGCCTCATTAATTTGATGATACCGCCGCCCATCGTTACCAGGCTATCTATCAAACATGATCATTGCCGAGTTCGACGCAATTCCACGTCAAAACTCATTCGTTCCCAAGCTGATGGAATCATGCGGACCTCTTCTCTCTCCAAGAAACATGCGACTAATAGCCTCAACCTACCCCAACTTCTGAGGCTGATTGCCACTATAACCAACGCATAATACAATCACTACACAACAACGGAAATAGCTTGAAAGGCTTACTCTAGTTCCGAGCCAGCTTCTCAAAATATTGCGCCGCGTAGTCCAATGTTCACGAATCACTGCTAAATAGTTGACAAGCCATTGGACTCTTTCACAGTGTGGCTCCACACTCCATCGCGAGCTGCGGGGGAGGGAAATCCGGGGTGCATATTCATTGCTAAGATATTTCCACAGGGCATATCCGCCATGTCAATAATATGAGAGAGGATGTATCATTGCGATATTAGCACGATATTCGCGATACAGTATACGTAGAAGCAAATGCATACCGGCACATCATCAATAACGTTCGGTCCCTCAGTGATAAAAAAAAATTGTTCCTCATAGACACCGCCAGGACCGTTGGATCGAATTTCACGTCCAGGGTCCAGGCTCTTCCAGCTACCCCAAGTGTCACGCAGCCTGATCAGGGGGGTATGGCGCTCATTGAGTTGTGTTCTAGACAAGCCTCGCCGCCTGGTTACGGGATAATGTCTGCAATGCTTTTCTTCTAGACTGCCCTCCTTTTCCAAAGCTAAGGATCCATCAATCCTGTTCAGGCTATGGCTGATCTAATGAGACGCTTCAACACCCTCTCAATGAGCTCGGTGTGATTTTCTCGGAAACACAGTTACTTTTATGGTATCGTTGAGACATACTGTGTGCATTGACAGGGACCGACGTTGATGTTGCCGTTTGAGGCTGCGGATCGTGATCGCGGTTGAGATGCAAAGGTGCTTCGATCGTGATGAAACTGTACTGTTGCGAATCAATCAAATGTGCCAAAATGCACTTCTACTACCATGAATAATAACGTCATCAACTCAGTTTGTGTTGAACGCGCAACTACGTCTCCAAGAACTCACGGTTCTCGGTGGGTATCAGAATATTTGTCGTCCAAGCCTAGGTACCCAGGTATAAACGGATTTACTGAGAGCTCCTCCAAGTAGCATAGACCAGCACTATTTCTGTCTCTTGTTATGGTCTTGACGGTCATATTCTGATATTCCGAGGCTACCATGGTCTTTTTCATCAAGTACATGCCAGGCGTCTTCAAATATCGCAATTCCGACAGCTTACATGCAAACACTTCGGCTCGGGAACATCATCCCACTGTTGTCTCATTATATGACGCTCCAATACAACATTGGGCAGCCGAACTTAACCTACCATGTTTCCATTCGCTGCTGTAGCGTTGCAGCGTTGTAGCATCATCTCCATCCACATTCTCATTTCTGACCAACAATGTGACATTGTCGCATATGCATGCATCAGTTGAGTGTCATGAGAGATACCAACCAACACGAGTGCTAACCGTGGGGGCAGCGTAGTATGAGCTCTTGTATGCAACATTGACAAAGCGATTGCAGAATCTGATGGGGCCAGAAATGTGGGAATCTGCCTGTTTCTCTGAGCCAATGTATGCGTAAGTATTTATAGTTGTCTGTTTGTTGAGGTTCGCTCAATTCGGTTGTTCGGATTGTGAGCGTTACAATCACAAGCACTCTCCATTGACACCATCACAGATACATAATCCTCCATTTCAAGTCCAGTCAAGATAATAAACAGAAGCGTACATGTATTTATTGGTTCATGAATGTCTCCCAAAAGCAGACACAAAGATACATGGTCAGATCAAGTCAAGTCTTTGTCCTCGACGCATTCGACCCCATCAGCGATGTGACGGACTTTTTGCAACTCAAGAGATACTGAGCGCCGTGACTACCTTGGAAGTGCCTCATCAGCCATTAATCGGCCCGGGCGGTTTTGGGTATACCCTCATGCTACCACTCCACTCCGCTCCATTGTCCGTCTGTTTCCCAAATCCACGCGATCGGTTTCGTTACCACGCATTCAGCTTGCGGCACTCTGGATCAGCGACACGTTGTCTCCCTTCAACAGGATTTGACCTTTGATAATGTTAGTATACAGTAAAGACAGGGGGTTGGCCGGGTTCCAGCATACCGAGAGGTCTCCGGGACTCCTTGTCGTTGGTCTTGGTAATTTGCTTAACCTCCACGGCATCGTCGATGACCAGGTTCATGAATTCGTCGAAACCCTGTGAAATGTTAGAGGCTGTTATTCGCGAATGGTTCTGCATGTACTGACTCTGATCTTGCCCTCAATGCGGATGGAGAGCTGCTCGTACAGCCAGACACTGACTGTAGCGTGCTGCGACAGTTAGCAGAAATCCTCGTTATCGAACGCCGTCGTTCGCTTCCGCCTTATAGACCACGACAACATAATAGAATCCCATTTCGCAGCAGGGTGGGGGAGATGTAGCACTGTCGTAGCGTTGGGAATGCAGAATAGGTTCTGTTGCAATCGTTCAATCCTGGCCCAGCCGGTTCAGAACAACTCTGCCCCCGAGCTCGAACCGCATTGAACTACCAACCTTGAACCATTCAAACCCCTGATCGTATTCATTTTTAACACCGAAAATCGCAGGATTCGTGATAATATTGTGTTTTCGATATACATCGGCGGTCAAGCGTTTCGGCGATCGACGGCATAGAAAAAGAACGGTCAAGACTCACTGATTGAAGAAGCTTGAAGATGAAGTTGCTAAAATTCCGTCAGTACACTGTCATCAAGACTCAGCGAACAGACAATCGCGTCGCGAGGGAAGCTTCAAAAGGCTTACATAGGAGGAACGAGAACACGGCGACCACCGCCACCACCGCGACCAGTCATTTTGATGTGTATAAGCGCAAAGAATGGTAGGTCTAGAGAACGGGGGAGCTGTCGCTACGCTAAGGATCGGGATCGAAGTTGGGAGATGGCGAAGTTTCGTCTGTTTGATCACCGCGATTCTGGCTGTCGCAAGATTCCAACGTGGGAGCTCTGAACGCCAACCCAAAATCTTGGCGGAGGTGGGGCAACATTTATCCGAGCAACTCACTCACGGAGTCACGGGTAGGCTAACCGTCGAACAAGACAAGACAACGTTCTTCAAGGTCGGGATGAAGGTATCTCAAGTAAACTGACTGTTGTTGGCATATTTTCGAAAGTGTCGGCCATGAGATACTCTAATAGTGACAGAAAACAGGCAGACCTCGCAATAAGTTCAGATTTCTTAGCCCTACATCGCTATAACTACCTAGACAAAAAACAAACATGTCAAAATACAACGCTTGGATTTTGCAAGTCTCCTGCCCTCTCGTTTTCTCCATCAGTAGTGGGTTCCAACTCGTTCGGTCTAAAATCTACTTCGAGGTCCTAACACAAAAACAACAGTCTTTCCAGGACAAGGATCCAAAATGACTGTCTCGCACCTTGGGATTCCATTGAAGTACTGAAACTTGGAGCATCAGCGTCTGAAGTAATGAGAGCGTGCTGAGCACCAGGAGTCAATCTGAGTGTCGATGCGCTGGGACTTCCAAGGATAGATTGGAAAAATCGACTGGGGCGTGGTTGAAAGCGCTCGAACACGGCGAATACTTACTCTTCAAGTTTGATGAGGCCGAATCTTTCCAACAACTCCTCGCGACGCCGATGTATTTCCAAGGGCGAACTATTTTGATTCAATTCCCGGAGCTTATACCCATAGAGATTTTTAGGGCGATTCTTGATCTCTGAATTGATGAAGAGCAACTCCAACCTGCGAACCGATGTCGGGCTCAGATACTCGCCGTCGCTGTCAGTAGGGACGATATCTATCTTGGACTCGAGGTACTTCCAAGGGTCTTCATCAATTTCGTATGGAAAGCCAGTCAGACCGCCCTCCCGGAGTCTTTCGTGATTTCCAGCAAGGTCTTGAAATAGGCCGATCGGGATCTCGTATGCGTCTTCGTAGAACAATCTCTCTGGGTGTATGATTGGGGGCATCGTGTCGCAGACTGCATGAAATCTCATAATGACCTGTTTTAGGGCCGTCAAGTGAGAAAATAGTGGCCAGAAGGGCACAAGTAAATGCAGGTGATATGTATGATCATTGTAGACTTCGATGTTGAGGACAGTCAAGTGTCTGGTTTTGAGTTCGTGGAGCTTGAAGACAGGAGGTAGAGGGAAGCTTAACGCATACTATGCTCTGGTCGGGGCATCTAGTCCAACTCCTCGATACATGCTCTCGATCATTTTCAGCATGGCCAAATACACCTCATGTCGAGAGAAAAATCGACTGGCGGTTGGATAGGGGTTCTGCAACCTGGGTATAATATAGCGTTCTAAAAACGTTTCAAACAGTCCGGGCATCGAAATGTGGACAAGCTGCGCCGGACACGCCATATTGTTCGTTCCTGTCTCTTTTAAAGGCTATGATGAAATTAATTAGAGAAAGATGTTATAACAAGAGAGTGACAAGTGTTGATAGGATCATCAAGGATGTAAGATGATGATGCTGGGTGTATGATGTTGTGTGAGACGATGGTAGTTGTGAGTTTGGACGCTCGTATAGGAACCGAGAGATAAAAATTGACCATAGGTGCTCAGTTATGTCGTACCTTCTATATATTTCTTTGCTGTGGTTTAATTAAGAGACAGGTGCAAGAGGGTACCCTCCTATGTATATGCATTCGATACACATGCTGACTTCTAGCTAGGATGGAAAGAACTAAGTCCACAAGGTGCCTATTACGACTTCGTACCTTATCTAAGGTAAGATAACACATACCATAGTACCTACCTACCTACTAGTAGTGCCCAATGGGTCTTGAATGCTCCTCACTTCATTGGGAAATACTGCGATGGTCCGCATCTCTCTGTGTGGCATACTCATGGGTATTGAACTGACTTGTGCATGTTACCTTTGACAAAGGAGCATATTCCGCCGTCACATTAGAGACTAATTTCCCCCAAACCCTCTATGTTAGACAGGCAGCCCGTTATTGTATACTAAACGACTGTCGTAGTGTTGTTAGTAGCAAGTCACGTATGATACGAAGGGAATAAGCATTGGAGAGGGCTTTGAACTCGATAACGTGATAAGCGGGTAAGAAATAACAGAAATGGTATATAGTAAGGCCGTAACACATAACAAATCTATAGTAGATAAAGAGAAACCGAAGAGACGTAGCCAACGTAGCTCATGCCCAGCATGAACCCAATCATCTATCGTATACCAATGCGCCAATCCAGTACCCGACATAAACACCTCTACCTATAGAAAGATAACAATATACCCAAGGAAAACAATCAAGGCCAATCCAACACCAGGCCTCGTCGTAAACGCACCACCTTCCTCCTTGATAACCTCATCTTCGAACTGACCCTTGACATTGCCCCTGGGCCAGTACTCGCATACCAGATACCACCCCTTCTCGCCGCACAACTTCCTCCCACATCCAACAGTGGTGGTATCTTTCCAGACAAGCTGCGTGAAATGGCCCGTCTCCTCACCAAACTTGGCATCGTCAAAGTTGTACTTGTCCCGCTCATCACCCCATGCCTCAATGCTAGCCGTGACGTTGGGATAACCTATAGCGAGGTTCTCGCCATATGGACCGCCCGAGTGTTCAAACTCGCAGTTGTCGAGATCACCGAGGTAGTCTGATGCGTACTTCTCGAGTGTTTTGTTCCACTCTAGAGCTGTAGCGTTGTGCTCTTCCCGGTAGAAGTTTGTGCTGTTAAGGACAGCTGATGTAAAGGTGTCTTTGTCTTTCCATTCTGGCTCGTTGGAGGGTATGGATACTGGGGCCGTGATTGTAACGACATCCGCAGCAAGGCTGGAGCCAATAAGTAGAGTTATAAGGGGAAGTAAAGTGTACTTCATGGTGATAAATATGTGTTTGGGAGTACCAGGTGTTTGTGTAAGTGGTTTCACAACGTGTGTAGCCGCCTTGGCAGGTAGCTATATATATACAAGGCAGAGCGCCAATTGAAACAAAATCACAAACGTTGCTGTTTTTTTTTCTTCTTCTTCTAGGAAAAGGTTTTCACAGTAGAGCACGCGAACAACTACAGAATATAACTAACGACTCTTTGTCTTCTCAGCTTGGTTTTTCTTCATCTTGGCCTTGGAATGGGCCTCTATGACGTATGCTCGTTCGGCCAATAGTTGTACAGCACATAGCTCAACTAACCTGGACTGGGTTGGTGACGAAGGACAAGGCTGGGCATTTTTGTTATCTATCGCCAATATCACCATGATTCAAGATTTTGAGTTGGGATGGGATTGAAGATAGACAATACACCAGAGTGAAACATTTAGTGGAGGGTAGTTGGTTTCTTTAGCAATCAAACTTATGCACATCAACTGTTAGCCAGTTCAGTCGACGGCTGATATGGCGGCGAACTGGCGGGGTGGGCATCCCTCGATCGGCCACTATAACAACACCTATTAACGTGAACTACAGTATGGTTCGACAGTCGTGACAACTGATATCCATCCGATTGAATAACCGCACAGTTGATGGGATATTTGTGCTGTCTTTGTATCATGGTAAAGTCTCCAAACCCCCACGCGATTGGCGCTGAAGATGCCCCTAGAGAAAAGGTGACAGAAAAGTTGACATCTGAGGCCAAAGGTTCAAAAATAAATGGCGCAAAGCCACGTCTAGCAAAGAGGCAGAAGCTGACCTGATAATTTCGTTTGTTGTCTCCTACCAGTCATGCTTTCCATTACCTGGCCATTGACGATACTAGGTAAACGGTAGCATATCAAGCTCGAAGCCAAGTCCGATAGCAGGTAGAGAAAGTGTGAGTCACAGGCTGATTAGTACCGTTTCTCTCTCTTACCGTATGTATCTGTTCTTTCGTTTGTCGGTTTGTTTCTAATTATGTTTGCTGTTCCCTCAATCTCTCTCTCATCCAATCCCAGTCCCACCTGTGCGCGTAAGTCGTCGACTAATAACGCACTCGTGCGGATTCTAGTGGTCCCTTTTCCCTTGTATTTTCACAGCCGAGTTCTAGACTAACCAAGATCCCACCCTGAAAGTGGGAAGCGTCAGAAACGTCTCTTGTCAAACGCTGTATGGCCGAAGGTCGGTGATTAATTGAGCGATTATTCGACGGCAGGCAGGTAGGCATCTGTGTGACCAACAGCCTCTCGATTGACGAGTGGCTGAGAGAACAAAGATGCGCCGATCTAAGCATAAGCATGCTGTAAGCATTCTATCAGTCAGAATGTCTTACAGAAACTAACAAGTGCCGGTGTTCTTCCCGTGAGCAAGCAGCCAACGTTGAATGCTGCAACCCACAGCACATTCTCGCTTGTACGTCAAGTTGCATCGCATCGCAGATCTTTAACTTTTGAGCATCTAAATCAAGAAAACTAAAAGGCGAGAGGCGACAAAGCTCCGAGCCGCGGCAGTTACTGTGAGTTCAGCCAAGTTACAGTGCCATTCAACAATTCAATGTTTCCCAAACTCGACTGTATTGCATCTGTTTCCAAGTAATCCGTCATGCTTGATGCCACACCAAAAAGCTCAGGACCATCCACACCCCTTAAAGAAAACCGTAGAAGCGAAACAGAAAGAGAGAAAGAAAAAAGCAATTGATTTTTAAGAGATGATCGCAACAATAGTGGTTGGTGATTCGCCCAAGGTCTTGGAGACCCTGCTGATCATCCCAACGTAGGTGGTATGTAGATCTCTTAGGTTTAGAGTACACAACGCCAGCACGCCTAAAGGACTTTACCCGAGTTTGGTATCCATCGATCGAACTTTCTTGGCCTGGTTTGCATGCTATGAACCAAGTTTTTTCTTCTCGTCTTCCTTATAGTAACCTTTTCCGTGGACGCCACCTTCGCGCTCTCGCCACTTTGGAACAACTCCATCGGTCGATACTGCCTGCAGCAGTGCAGACTGTACGACCTTCAGTGGAGACTCGTTTGACTGAACAAGAAAGCCGAAGCTCCCCTTGTAGTTGTATTTCTTGTCCTCCTGCAGGGCGGCCATCACACCTCCAAAAGAGCAAGAAGAGGCATACCGTCGACATTACATTACGTACGTTCCTTGTTGAAGCATTGCCGAATGTGATAAGCTTCGTTTCTGCAAGATTGGCTCCCCCGGCCCGAAGATTAGCCATGCATTTCCATTTCACTTGATGCCGGGGTAATCATTGGCCTGCTGATTGGACTCTTGTTCGGGCCACCACGATTGCTTCCAACGGCCGTTTCTAACCACTACGGAATGTCTTCCGCTGGTCAAACGAGGCACCAACTAGTTGGCCTCAGCTAACGATTTACACTTCTCAGCACGGACAAGATGGTTCGCCATGTGTCGATAATGAGTTGCTATTAAATTATTCTCCAAATCTCGACCCGTCCTCGTGGCGCAAAAGCAAATAGTTCCTCAGGACTAACTAGGATGACAGGTTCTGTAATTAATCACAATACGGCACAGCTCTGTAAAAATAACTCACAGGGACCTCTGGATCACCGTTTAACTTCCTGGACAGGAAAACGCCACAAGGCCAGCCGTTCATGGACAAACTCAAAATATCTCGTGGGTGTGGCAGCCCCTGCAGGGGTCCCGAGGGTCTTGTATGGGCTGTCTGTAGCAGGAACATATTTGACTGCCCTGTCCTATTGACACTCCTGCTTCATGACTTGCTGATGCTTCAATAGCGCAGCGAAAATGAATCATACTGGATGATGCTCCACATAACTTGGTGCTGTTTGCCGTGTTTGCTGCAGTACTGTACTGCTTCTTCTCTTGGTCTGTTTGCAGAAATGGTGTAACCCATTGATATTGATATCAGCAGAATGTCCGTTAGCTTACCGACACCGTGGTCTAGTTGGTTGGAGTTTCTAGCGTAGGCCTCGTCGCCTTGGCTTCTTTCTAGACCACCTCCATCAGAGATCCGAGCAAACAGTAAGTCTGACCTCGAAGATGCCGATAACAACAGCAGGATATCATCTGGCTGGATTTTCGGACAAGCACGGACGCCATGGCGAAAGTACCCACTAGATAATCCTGGACTCATCGCCAACGAAGTCATCCTCTTCCAACGCAAGCAATTCTGCTTTTTGGTTAGCCAAAGGTTAGCTCCATTCGTGGGGCTTCCCCGAGAGCCTCAATTACGGCAATAAGAACAGAATGGGGTTGCCCGCCAGCTGGGTATCTACAGTAGCATTCGAACCATGGCTTTGCTCTGTTTGCGGGCCAGCCGGCGGACTCCTATTAATTAGTTCGTGATCCAAACTGGGGCGTCAAAGCAGTTTTCACCCAATCCCCAGGTCTAGCCACCAATGAGAAAGTTGGCCTGCGTAATCAATCCTTTGGAGCTTACGATTTGTGGCTGCCAAGCTTACTCGTAACGTGCACTAAAATCGAGGTAACAGGCAATGAATATCAGAAGAAAGGAAAGGGCCGCCGCAGCATCCGGAGACGTGTCGAGGCGGGCGTAGGAGAGAGCGCTGATCAAGGTGCTGCTGGCTAAGGCTGTCTTGGTTAGCTAGCCTCTGTTGAGAGATCAGCCATATTGCTGTCTCGTCTCGGGCCTTCATCTCCAGGTCCTGTCACGTCCAGTACGACGCCGCAAGCAGCAAAATCTGGGGAAGCCAGGGATAAGCTGCTGGTGGATGGTGTGTGCGCCGTCAACAACAAGGGGCCCGGCCCTGCTAACGCACCAGTCCGACTCTCCCCAGACCGGGGGTTACAGTAGCCAGCGGCCCCCCAGATTTCATTTCTCTAGGCCAGCTAGTCAGGTCTTGGTCCGTTCGATTCGTTCTCGTGGGAGCCAGACTCCGCTAAACGGGATTTGGGGTAGCTACAGTACTATGTCTGCAGGCGTCTTTGCTCTGGAAGTACAGTGCGAAGCCCAGGTCAGCCAATTGTCCGAATGGTGAAGAGGTCGACAGTGGCGTGCAGGGATTGAGATAGACGAGGATTGGAGGAAAGGGCGTAGAGAAGGGAGGGAAAAACGTGGAAGAAATGGCCAAACTCCTCGTTGGTCAATCCCGACAGCTGGTCTCACACGCATAAGCGCGTGGTGTGGCAGACCTTTCCTGCTGTTTCGCAAAAGTGAAAGAATGAATATCCAAAAGGCTGACGGTTTCTCACAGAGGGTGAACTATTTGCCGGTCCTAAGCGTTTGTTGAGCAACGGCTCACACATTCATCAGTATAGCCTAGGATCATAGGTAGCGAGCGTCATGGTGATTCAATTCTGGCTCAAAAACAAACCGACATCGCTCTCTTTCTCTCATTTCAAGACTGTAACCAATCGTAAATCGTCAAATGGACAAGCATCAATCCCAAAGGGGTTGCAGGAGCCTCGAGCTGTGGGCCGATGCTGCACCTGACCTCTTTTTGTTCTTGGATCCGTGGAGATATGCCTCTTTTTGGACCTAACATTCTGGGGTTTGAGTGATGTCTCGATGAATGCTTGACCTGTTGGCCGTGATGTATAGTGACGACAGATGCTTGCCAGAAGCAAGTCATTAGGAAGGACGCGGCACAGGATGTACCTATGGCGATGTGCTTGGTCTCTTCTCCAAATCCCTAGGGCTGATGCTGTACTGTGTCAAATTCTATTTCAATAAAGTAAAGTCTCCGACCACAGACGGATTGCACTGGATTGAGTTGGAGATTCCCTGGAGACTTTTCTCAGGGACCAACACCTACCCAGCAGCATGATAATGGGGCACTGTATCATCCATCAAAGGTTCCTGCTTTGTTGATACTTGGCCAGTGCTCTCCAACAGGTTCATTAGATGCTGATTCCCCTGCCGCGAAGGGTTACATGTTGAATTTTGTTAACAAGTCCTTATTTGTTAGACGTCGGCCTTGGCCTTGGCTTTCGTTTGTGAGATAGTGGATCGCATCTGCAATGCATTGAGATTTGTTCCGATTAGTTGATTCCACTCCCAGGCTGCTAGGTTAGGCTAGCAGCTCATCGACAGGAGAGAAGAAACAACTGAGACATGAAAAGAAGCAGTGCTAGTTCATAATAGACAGGACTTGTCATAATAGATGTGGGACGCCAGGCGGAGACTCAACCTGGAGCAGTGAGTTTCTTTTCACGCCCAGTCTTCAGTACAGTGCCTGCGTGCAGTAAAGAGTACGTACTCGTTAGGTTTCTCCACCACGAATAATGCTTGGTACATCTCGGGGGCTGTGCAGCGGGAAGACAGGGGCAAGGATCGCTCTGCTACCAGAAGTGTCAATGCGTTGAAGCACAGAGCGAGATAGCGATTTGGGGAAGTTTTGTAGTGCGTGAATGACGTTCCTATCTCACCACCAACTGGCCAGGAGCCTCTAGCGAAAGCTGCCGACCGTTGACAGCTCAAGTGCTTATGGCGCAAAGCCGCTTATTGCAGCGGTCGACAGGTACTTTTTACCCATGTCAGGACTGATGAAGTTTTGTATTCTCCAAAGGCATGTCGGTCTGTTTGAACCGGCATTGATTGATCGATTCCAGGTTAATCAGAGGCTGAGAAACAGTTTCTGATAAACTACATGATTTACGAATACCGCACCTCGATTGCTGTGCCTCTACACTGTACCCTCCAAAGAATCAGTTGTGCTTACGGACATATATGTCCCCGAAGCCCGTCGCGCTTGATGGTCGTGTTCCTGGATTCTCGGTGAACTAGCTGATCAATTGGAGTAAAGATGACTTGAGACTATGTGCCATGCCGTTCAACATGGAACGAACAAGGGACAGACAGGGTCACCCATTTCCTTGTGTTCGGCGTGGCAAGAAGGTCCTGTGACTGCAGTAGTAGCGGATATGGCCTGGCATGGCTCGTGGTGTGTTGGACAGGGATCAAGGGCTCTCTGCAATTGAAACCCCATTCGTGCTCGCATGAGAAAGAATGCGATGCGATGCGATGCCGTGCCCTGTCCATGCTAGCATTATGTACCAAAACCATATCCACTCAGGGCGAGCAATTCGCGGCCACAGACAGCCGCGGCGGCGGGCGTTTGATGTTCATCAATTTCATCTGTCAGTGTCAGTGTCAGTGCCAGTCAAGTCAGCCAGTCCGTCAATCTGGCGGTGAGTAAATAACAGCAAAGTATAGTTAGTACAAAACTCGGATAGTCTGCAGCCGATCGAGGTTCCGTCGACGGCAGCGGATACAAGGCCAGTTATCAGTAAATATTGATGGACCAGGCGAGCACTAACTCATTGTTAGCCATCAGATAGAGTCCGGTTGAGAAAGTAGAGTAGCCTCATTCATCACTCGCCAGGTATGGATATGGATGTTGGCCATGACCCTGGCTACAGTACAACTCGACCCCTGAAATGACGCTGCAACTGGATTCGCTGCTTTTCTGGTCCCTTTGGCTTGCGTGCAGGTGGATTGGGGGCGTAGCTTTGGCAAGCATCGAGTATTGGTTCGTTCTGGCGCTCGCTCTGTCTGATGAGACAAATAAACCAAGTGCCTAGGTAAGTTCTCCCGTGGCAATTTGGAGGAGAGTAAAAACACCAGGGACAAATCGAGTCGAGTCTAGGTCCGGTCAGGTCAGACCAGGTTCAAGATCAACTCTGTATAACAAACTGTTAGATGATTTGTTGAAACTGGCGATAAATATCGATACTGACGAGACTCACACTAGGACTGAGGGACCTTGTCCATGTGTGACACAACAACGTGCGGCCCCATGCCCTAACGAGACATCAAACTGAACAGACCAGAGACAGTAGAGATCAAGGGTTTGCGCACGGTCCCTCCACTTGGTTTCCATTGACGATTCATTCTGATTTTGATCCGGATCTGAATCCAGCTCAACTTAGACTGGGGCCATTTTTCCATGTCTGGAACATCACTAATATTCCTTCCGCCCAATGCAAAGAACGAATGATACTGTGATGGGAGAATTGCATTGCTGTGATGGGCTTTTTATGAAACAGACTAGATAGTGGGTTCGTGGATCACGGCAACTTCCTCTCGGTGGTAATCAATACATCTCTTTTTGCGGTATGTACGAATGTGTGACCAAATCATTGGTTGGTTAGTTACACAAGGACGAGTACGGTATTGTGTTGTACTGCACTGCAGGCTTCCTGGTTTCCGATCTAATCTGGTCCAAACTCGGAATCCAGCTAGAAGGTGGCAAATGAATTGTTCTCGATGGAATGAAGAACCCTCATGAGGCTGAACCGAACAAGGTTGAACTGTCACCGCCTGGTTTCCACAAAGAAAGGTCCGTACAACTGACAATCATCAAGGAGAAGGGTCCTTGCAGTGGCTATCTGATAGAGCCTGGCTAGGGCTTGGCCACGAACACCCTCTCGAGCTAGGTGAAACGCACGTTGGACCTACAATTGGTTCTGATAGATGCGAAATTTCCCCTTGCTCTCATGACAGGATGTCTGTCTGCCTCTGAGATTAGCTGCTTACTTTCAATTCGCATTACTCAATCTCTATGTTTCTGGACAACATAAAACCTCATCAGTACCTCATCAGCACCTCATCTTACAAGCCGATCCAAACCAACAGTCAGTATCGCTCTCAATCTGCAATACAGTGCATCACATGCCATGTCGCTACAGTATTATGCTAGGTACACTATGCACACGTTGGCCGAGCCGTGAGCGAAATGTACATCCGCACAGTGGCAGGTCCAAGCCCAAGCAAGCCCAGCAGAGCCCAAGTCCAAGTCCAAGTCCAACCAAGCAAAGCCAACCCAGGACCCTATCGACGCTAAAAACGAGGACAAATCAAATGGGATGGACCCGCTCAGTACGACGACTTGAGGCAATCAGCTGGCATTTTCTCACCCAGAGGCAATTGATCGACTGATTATGGCCAAATATCTTCCAACCTGGTGTTATCGTGCGGGTACAGTCAGTTCAGCAATTCACGTTCCGAGATTATTACCGAAGTCGAGTCGAATAACTAGTACATAAAACAAGAAACCGTACTGCAAGATTGAATCATACAGGTACGTTACGTAGCGATAGAATTAGATAGTCTCTCAACTTGGCCAAAGAAGCTCTAGTTAACTGGTCCTGGCTCCAAAAGTAAAGTCGGGTAGGAGAAGCCAAGACAAGGGTCGAATGAGCAGAGCCGCTGGGCGATCATTCCATCGTCTGCGACTGTCTACGTACTGTTCTGAAGCGTCACATACACGCCATGCCATCATTCTCAGACACTTTGCAGTCTCGGGTTAATAATTGCCGCAGACAGACAGATCCAGAGTGATGCATGCTTGCTCTAGAGAACGAGACTGTAGCGGGCGCTTGATATTGACATGGAACAGCTGCACGTCATCCCTTCGTTAAGCTGTAAACGACATATACTGTGCTGTACGGGAAGCGGAAGCTCCATATTTGAGTGATTCAGTTGTATAACTGCGCACCACTCCCTCCCTATCTTTTGATGCAGACCCTGTGGGCATCTGTCGATGGATGATGGCCTGGTAGAAAGGGTTCCCGATTGGGATATCTGCAGACCGGCGAGCGACTAAACAACTCCATAGCTGTCTGAGCCGATCCTACACTGTGGTTTCTAGCGGGACCTAGTCTATCGTCATGTTGTAGCAGGATTAAGCGCTTGGGTAAAACGAGAAAGATACGAAGAGTCCAATCGACCGGAAACGGTTCTTCCATGATAGATATTGATTGTTTTTTTTTTTTTTTTTGGTCTGAATCAAAGTTACCTAGGCCGTGCGTGCTCAAGAGGCTAAACTAAACATCCATGCTGGACGCCAAGCTAAGCTACGTCTACGTCTACCTAGGTAAGCTAGCAGCTAATGTCCAAGCGATCTAAGCCTCGACCACTCGTATCTTAGACTTCAGAAACAGCCCGAGAGGCCGTTCAAGGGTCCTTTCTCCCTTGAGCTTCCACCTACATTCTGCTCTACCGCACTGCTCTGCTCTGTTCTTCCCTGCACTGCACTGCGTATTCCATGGATGAATTGTCTCCAAAGGTTACATGCAGGCGTTGTTCTGCATCTCGGGACGCCGCAATTGCATCGTCATTCATCCCACCCCAGTACCTATTTCGAGGCGCCTAATTCGCAGTTCCTACAGCCAGGAGCTTGCACAGTGCGTGCGTACTCGGTCAGTTCGACTTCAGCCCGCACGCAACGCAACGCAGTCCAGTCCAGCCATCGGCCGAGGGAACGCACTTGTGCTGTACTGTACTGTACTGTCCTATAAATGTTGGAGCGCCAAATGCCGTGGCAAAAGGCGGTTGCGCGGAGCGTCTACTGGGGCTCTTGCCCAATGGGCTCTTTAATGGGGATACACAAAGAAGAGAGATTTGGGGTTCTAGACGGATATGCTCGTACCACAATGATGAGCGTATTTGATCAGGACCAAGGTGTTGCTGGTCAAGCCGACAGTTAACCGTGATAGCCTCTCCAAATGGCTCTGTAATATCTGACACCGAAAAGCCCTCTGTAAATCATGATAATCACAGGAAGTTAACTTTCTAATTCAGCCATGCCTCGGAAAGTCCTGTATGTGTATTTACCGCGTGATGTAATCATAAATCGAGTTGCTGCGCCGTATTTGCTGTTCAGGCTCGCTCCCAGAAGCATTTTGGCTTTTGCGGCAGAAGTTGCTGGGCTGCTGGGGTAGATCGGTCTTTTTGTTAATCAAGGGTATCCGTTGCCAGGCTTCTCCGGTCTAGGCGTGATCCATCCCACCACTACAAGCCCAACTTAAGACGCACGAAGGGTTAAGGATCCAAAAGTAACGTCGTACTCCCGACCGCTCCAAGAGTATCCACACATCCATGATTGGGAGAGGGAGGGAGGGAGTGATCTGTGAGCCGTGAGCCTCAAACCAGGTCAGGACAGGCCAGACCAGGCCAGAAAACATAACATGCTTTTTGATGACTTGATGAGATGACGCATGTGAGGCAACTGACGACAACCTTCGGGGGCAACGAACCCGAATTGAATTGAACTGATTGATTGATCAAGTTGAAAATGACGAATGTGGACCGAGGCACTGCTGCTGTAAAGATGCTACAGCGAATAACACAAAGAACAAACAACCACATTTTACAGCCTGCTTCTACCCAACCTCATCAATCGCGGCTTAATTACAGCTGCCGTGTCAATTCTCAAGTCCTTATTAATGACAGCTGATAACCGCAGCTATGAAAAGGAACAAGGAAATACCCATCCTTACCTCCTAAGCTACTACTACTATCCTTTGCCAGCTTGATCCTTTCATCTTAGTACCTTGCCTTTCTTTCTTTACTGCTCTGAGAAAACAGGTACGGGAACTTGATGCGCCCCAGGGAAACGAAACGGCAGCTGGAGCCACACCCCCAAAGTCCCCAAGCCAGGCAGGTTGCCATTGAAATCCGGCCGTACAGTGCCACACACCGTGCTCTCCAGCGGCTTCCCTTGCCATCCTTGCTTGCCTGGGTCCCCCGTCCGTTCTATTCGGCACCAACCTAACCTAACCTACCTTCCTCCTTCTGCTGCACCTGCCACCACTGCCTCAAACTCTCTTTCTCTCTCACTTTCTCCAAGCAGTTGCTACTGCTTCACTTACCTTTTTCCTCAACGACGATCTCTGAATCTGAATTGCTTCATACTACTCCTCGTCAATACAACATTCCTCTTTATACATACATAGGAGCATGATATCGTCGCTTGAACACTACGTTTTCCTTTTACTTTGATCGCCTCGTTACGTTTACACGCATATTACCTATCTATCTACCTCCCCTCCCCCCACCAAAAGTGACGAAC